>JAZDUH010000098.1:49437500-49540000 GCA_036419115.1 Scarus forsteni
ATATAGATATAGATATATAGATATATAGATATATAGATATATAGATATAGACACATATATCTATATATATATAGTCATTCCACAATGTTATTTAAAATAAATATGGGACAATACTGTTGGGTATAATTTACAATTTATGGGTAAAACTGAGCTGCTTGGCAGAGGTCTGCTCTGTCTGAGTGCTTTTCTAGTTCACTGCTGCATTTATACTTCTGCTCACCCAGACTTATTGAAAAATCCAGGTGAAAAATTTAGCTGCCTGTAGTTTACACTAGGGCTGCAATGATTCGTCGACGTAATCAATTATGTCGACGACATAATTTAAATGTTGACGCGTCGTGTTATTGTTGTTGTAAATTACTGTATGATAAATATCACACATTGACCGCCTAATGCTCATCTGTAACTGCAGAGCACAACAGGAAGTGCTGGGGGCAGTACGGCTACCTGTTTACATTCCGCAAAGAAACAGAGAAGAATAATGCACCAATATTAGATCTGATTAGATTAGATTGTACTTTATTAATCTCTTAGGGAAGACTCCCTCAGGGTAATTATGATTCCAGTTGCTTTATATTATAAATAAAAGATAATACTTGTAGGCTACTGCTGCTGCTCCTTCACATCCTCTGTCTTCCTGTTACTCCTCATCCCCCCAATTGAGGAGTTATACAGTCTGATGACCTGAAGGAGTTTCTCAGTCTGTTGGTCCTGCACTTGGGGAGGAGCAGTCTTGCACTGAACAGGCTCATCTGGTTGCTGATGGCCATGTGTAGAGGGTGATTGGCATTATCCAGAATGTCCAGCAGTTTGTCCAGTGTTCCCTGCCACCGTCACCAAAGAGTCCAGCTTCATGCCAACCACAGGGCCAGCCCTCCTGATCAGTTTTTCAAACCTGGATGTGTCCTTCTTGGATGTGCTGCCCCCCCAGCGCACCACGGAGTAAAAAGGGACACCTGCTACCACAGACTGATAAAACATCAACAGGAGTTTCTTGCGGATGTTAAACGAACGCAGCCTCCTCAGCAAGTACAGCCTGCTCTGTCCCTTCCCATGCAGGTGGTCAGTGTGGATCTTCCAGTCCAGTTTGCTGTCCAGCCACAGGCCGAGGTACTTATATGAGTCCACGACCTCCACCTCAGCTCCCTCGATTAGAACCGGTCGTGGTCTTGGTCTGGACTTCCCAAAGTCGATGACCAGCTCCTTGGTCTTGGAGGTGTTTAGCTGTACATGGTTTGTGTGGCACCAGACAGCAAAGTCCCTCACTAGGCTCCTGTACTCCTCCTCCCTGTCGTCCCTGATGCATCCAACAATGGCTGTGTCATCGGCGAACTTCTGGATGTGACACAGCTCAGAGCTGTAGCAGAAGTCCGCCGTGTACAGGGTGAAGAGAAGAGGGGCCAGCACTGTGCCCTGGGGTGCTCCGGTGCTGCTGATGACAGTGTCAGACGTGGTGTCCTTCAGTCTGACATACTGCGGCCTGTCTGTGAGGTAACTGGGGATCCTGGTAACCAGGTAGGGGTCCACTCACATCCTATTCAGTTTGTCCTGAAGCTAACGAGGCTGCATGGTGTTGAAGGTGCTCGAGAAGTCAAGAAACAGATTCCTCACCATGCTGCATCCCTTATCCAGATGCAAGTGAACTCTGTGTAGCAGGTAGAGGATGGCATCCTCTGTACCAACACCTGCCCGCAAACTGTAGACCATCCTGGGCATGTTGCACCTGGGGTCTGAGGAAGCCCAGGAAGAGCCGCTCCAACGTCTTCATCAGATGTGAGGTGAGCGCCACTGGCCGGAAGTCATTCGGCTCATTGGGCTGGTTCTCTTTGGGAACTGGAATGATGCATGATGTCTTCCAGAGGGTGGGCACTCTCCCTAGCTGCAGGCTAAGGCTGAAGATGCGTTGTAGCGGTTCTGCCAGTTCAGCTGCGCAGGCCTTCAGAAGTCGGGGGCATACCTTGTCTGGTCCTGCTGCTTTCCTGGGGTTTAGCTTTCTCAGCTGTCCTCTGATCTGGTCCACAGTGATGTTTGGAGGAGGAAGCTGTGTTGAGGTGGGTGGGGAGGAGGAGGTAGGGACTGTTGAAGTGATGTCCGAGGGATGGAGGTGTGTTGAGGGAAGATGGAGAGGTGGTTGCAGTAAGAGAGGGGGTGGGGGGAGCACGGGCTGGTTGGAGCGGTTGAAGAAGACATTGAGTTCATTTGCTCTCTCCATTGTGCCCCCAACATCCTTGGTCTTCATGTTGTAGCCTGTGATGGTTTTAACACCATCCCAGACCTCCTTCATGTTGTTCTCCCTCAGCTTCTGCTCCACTTTTCTCCTGCAGCTGTCCTTCGCTTCCCTCACACAGCGTTTAACCTCCAGCTGTGCTGCTTTCATCTCCTCCTTGTCTCTGCTCCTGAAGGTGGAACAAATAGAAGAAGAGGCTTGAAAACTCAAATCTAAAGTTTTTAAAGTTAGTTCCCAAACTAAAGAGTTTGGGAACATTTTACTGAAAAGAAACCAGCGAAACACGTTAAATGCAAACTCTGTGAAGCTCAACTTTCATTCCATGGCAGCAGTACGGCGGTGCACGAACACCTTAAATGCAGACAACCCAGAGCCTCTGTACCATCACGTCCTGCAGAGAGGGGAATTCATCAATAATGTTGATACCTAGTATATTTTTAAATTACATTGTCACGACCTGGCTTGTAGGCCATGACAAAAAATGGTGAGATAGAGGTTCGTTGTAAACTTAAGTTCAGTTATGTTTATGTATACTTTATGTCAATAATCGATGAATTACAGGCAAAGCTGCATTGACATACCTAATTTCAGCCCCTGTTGATACTAGCTGTTAAACTGAATTGGAAACCTCTTTCACTTATCAACTATGTAATTTGGAGCATATTAATTCAATATTTAATCTATAAGAAATCTGGGATAATTTGTTCCAGGTATTTAAATTTGATAAATGTATGTAATCTTTCAATTGTGAATAAACATACCTCTTTGTTTTGTTCTTTTTGTTTTAGTAATGTTAAGCAAAGGTGTGTGGATGAGACTGTCCTGAAAAGAGGTTCATGCAGCCTTCAAATGGCTGAAGTCCTGACACAGAGCATCCTCAACATGATCGTCACAGACTTTCATCCAGGCTACACATTGCCATCCAGAACTCATTTTACAAAACTAATGAAAGAAAAGTATGAGACTGCAGTCAGTAACATTAAATATTCTCTTAAATTAAATAAGAACAAGAATGTCTTGACAGCTGATGCCTGGACAAGCATTTCCACAGAGGCATATCTTGGCATCACTTGTCACTTTAAACCAGATATCACTTATCACTTTAAACCTGTGCGTTTCATGTATTAAGTACTTAAGTGCTCCTCATTCCATCTGGAAAATTGATCTTTTCTACACCGCTTCTTTGTGGATATTGTTCCACCTACTTTGGTTTGCCTGCGGATCCGACTTGGCTGCCCACAGCCAAAGGATACAGTATTTGAGGGAAGTGCTGCTTCAGATAAACTGTGAGAATCCTATCCGTGGATCAACAGACTCGTTAATGGTACCAGATTACAATCTTCAGGAAGGCGCATGAAACCAGAAAAAGGAAACGTGGAAGAGGTGGAGGTGTCAGGCTGCGCCCGAGGAAGCAGCGGCTTGGCCGGATCCCTCTTCCCATTATGATTCTTGGAAATGTCCAGTCCCTTAAGAACAAAGTGGATGAACAAAGTGGATAAACTTCAGGGATAGGTCCTTTTCCAGAAGGATTTTAAAGACTGCTGCATCCTGGCTTTCTCTGAGACATGAATCACTGAGTACGATGTGGACACTGACCTGGCCATGGACGGCTTTGGGGCCCCATTTAGTCTTAATCAACCGACAGAAGTGACAAAGAAAATTCAAGGAGGCAGGGTATGTTTGTATGTTAATAAACAGTACTATAATGCCACTTCTGTAATGGAGTGGAGTTTGAATATATATAACAGTAGTATATATGCATCCAAAAGCAAGTGTCATTTCTGCCACCAGCACTATCTTTGACGTAATGCAAAAACTGCAGACATTTGCACCAGATACATCAAATTTTATAATGGGCGACTTCAACCATGTCTCCCTCAAAAAGAAACTAAAAAATGTCTCTCAATATGTCACCTGCCCAACTAGGAGGGACAAGACATTGATCTCTGTTATGGGTCACTTAAGGAGGCATACAAATCCCTGCCATTACCACCACTGGGACTTTCGGATCACAACCTTGTTCACTTATTGCCACTGTATAAAACTTAAATAGAGAAAAAGCACGAATAAAGGACATAAAGGTCTGGAATAAGGAAGCGGTGCTCTGCCTGCAGGAATGCTATGGCTGCACTGACTGGTACATGTTCAAACAACCGTCTGAGGATTTAGATTAACTTACTGATGTAACGTGTTCTTATGTTGCCTTCTGTAGAGACATGATCATCCCTTGTAAGCAAATTAAGGTTTATCCAAACAACAAACCATGGGTAACCAAATATGTAAAGACGAGCATACGGAAAAAGAAACTTGCCTTCAACAGGGGGCTGTCTCAAACCTGCAGGCAGCGGCTAAGGAGCTGAAGATTGAAATTTTAAGAGCAAAACAAAAGTTAAAAACACAATATGGCAACAGACAATCTCAGTTCAGCTTGATCAAGCATGAAGACCATTGTAGGCCTTGGAAATTCAAAGAGTGGCCAACTCACCAAGTTGAATTGCTTTAATTCAAACACTGAGTTTGCAGATGCCTTGAATCGTTTTTATAATCATTTTAATAAGTTTGATTTTAAATAAGACATTTAGGAATTGAATTTCAAACTCAAGGACCATCAGCACTTCGATATACGTATCCCAACGTGCTGTAACAGGCCTTCCTCGAGTTATGGACCTGATAACATCTGTGGCCATCCTGTAAAACCTTGTGCAAGTTATCTGGGACCAGAATTTCAATACAAAATTGATAGATAATTAAAGGAACAGCACATTCCCCAAGTTTGAAAGGATGCTGTGGTCGTTCCTGTTCCCAAAATAAGTTCCCCCAGAATCTTTAATGATTTTAGGCCAGTGGTGCTTACATCTATTGAAATGAAAGTTTTTGAAAAACTGGTCAAGGCAGAGATTCTTAAGAGTTCAGGTCATGCACTTTGTTCTATGCAGTTTGCATACAGGCCACACAGAGGTGTAGAGGATACTACAGTTATTAACTGAATGTGCTGATGAAACACTTGGAACAGGAAGGGTCCCATGCTAAACTTTTATTTGTTGCCTTTTATAAACAGGGTTTTAGATCAGTTTGATACAGGTAAGAGTCTGATTGGCTGAACACTTGACTTTTTAACAAACAGAACTCAGAGAGTGAGAGTAAATGGATCCCTATCGGTAAAAGTCTTCTCCACAAGGATGTGTCCTTTCACCACTCCTGTTCACCTTTTACACAAATAGGTATGTGCCAAAGTACATATTAAACTAGGACCATTGTAAAGTGTGCAGACAACACTGTCATTGTTAGTCTTCTGATGACGATGAAACAGCCATGGTCTGGTCCTTAATTACTTTGTCAAGTGGTGTGATGAATCGTAGCTGCAGTTAAATGTATTAAAAATGTATGATATGATCATTGATTTTAGGAAGAAGTCTTACACACCAGAAATCTCACTTATTAATGGTCAACCTGTCGAGTGTGTACAATCTTACAAGTATCTTGGGACAATTATTGACTCTAAACTGAATTTGGAGCTGAACTGTGAAGCTTTGTAAAAAGGGGCATCAGCAGGTATCCTGTCTGAGGAAGTTGGCTTGTTTTCATATTGACAAAACCATGATGATCCTTTTTTACCATGTTTTTGTTGAGTCAGTTATATCTTTTTCTATGGTGTCATGGTTTAGAAACCTTTCTGTGAATATAGAAACTCTCTGAACCAGAACGTAAAGTGGTCCAGTCAGCTGATCAGAGAACAGCAGGTGAGTCTGGAGACCTTGTATTCCAGGCAGGTGAGGCAGCTCTCTGGCTCAGTTTTAAAAGAGGAGTCCCACCCTTTGTTTGGTGAATTTCAGCTCCTCCCTTCTGGAAGAAGACTTTTAGTTCTAAAGTGTAAAGTGCTATAGGAAAAGTTTTGTCCCAACAGCTATTATAGAGTGGAACATGACATAGTGCATGTGCATCACTTTTATCTTGTGTCTTTCTCTTTGTTGCTTGTTGCTCAATTTGCTTATTGTAATTTCTCAGAGGTACAGAGAGCAGCTTGAGAGGCTCCTGCCTTTAGTGATTCCCTTTTTTATTTCTTTATTTATTATGATGTTGGGGTCCTGTGTTTTTTTTTAGGATTGACTTGTTTTTATTATTTTCAAGTGGAACTTTGCGCACCTCAAGCACCTTAGCACTGTTTATTTGTGTACTGCACATCTGCACTCTGTGTGTTCGTTAATTGTATTGTGTTGTAAAAAACTGACTCTCCTTGCAACCAAAACTATAGGTATACCTACGGGTACAAATAAAGTAACCTGACTTGACCTGACTTCATAAGTGATCATCGGGAGCTCACTAGCCTCTGTCTCACAACCATGCCACAAGAACGACACACTGGACCCAACATTGCTGCTTGGATTTAGGAGGCTATGGCAAGGTTTGAGATCTCTACAAGCAAGATTGTGGCTGTTGTCCATGACAATGGCTCCAACATTGTCCTGGCTGCAAACATTTTGCAAGACAAGCATGGGTGGTTGTCTGCTGTGCAGGTCACACTTTGCAATTGGTGGTCAGTCGTGCTCTTAAACACCCTTAGATCACAAAAACACTAAGAGCAGCATGTCTCATGGAGCACCTCAAAAAAAGGGAACTGGCTTCATCCAAGCTGAAGGCCAAACTGGAACAGATGGGGACCCCTGAGCACACACTTATCCAAGATGTCTCTACCAGGTGGAACAGCACCTTTCACATGGTCACTTGTTTGCTAGAACAGAGGTGGCCGCTGACTGCAACATTGTCTGACCAAACAGTCACACAGAGTGGGAAACAGTACCCTGACCTGAAAGCAGATCAGTGGGCCCTGCTGGAGGACTATTTGAGTGTTGAAAGCTATTTGACAGTTTCTGCTCTCCCTCCTCTGGTCAGAGGGCTTTTGAAGTCTACTCACACCACCTATGATGCAGCTCCTGTACAGGCCTTTCAGGCAGTTGCTTCAGAGGAGAGCACTGCCCGCTGGACTAAAGAGGTCACAGTCACAAAATGATGACTCATCAAGACAGGTTATTGCAGCTGCCTTACGCAGGGTTCACACAGGACGCGCCGCGCGCGTAACGGAAGCGCCGCACACAGCAGTTTTGGATCGGCGCCCGTGTTAACCTATTTAACTGTTCACACAGCACGGAACGGCTCACGCTCTGGAGCGCCTCCGCTCCGCTTCTCTCTATTTTTTCCGTGAGCCGCGAGCGCCGCAGGCGCCAGTTGTAAAGTTTGGACAGAGCAGATCGGACCAGACAGGAAGTCAGGAACAGGAAAATCCGGTCAATAGTTTAAAAAAAGGATTGACGGTGTTGCTTGTCGGTCTATTTTTTTCCGATGAGCAGTCACACACTCACACGGAGGTTGATCAGAGAGAGAACAGAGATTCACTTGATGTAATTCAGACAAAGGAGAGGGAAGGGAGGTGGGAGGGGCAAGGGCTCTCCACAGGTCACCAAAAAGTGGCACTCACATGTTTACAGCGCTCGGAAAGTTTGGAAGACTGAGCGCAGACGGACACGTCCGATCACTGCCGAGCTGAGTCGATGTCTGTGACCGGCGCGTCAGAGCTCAGCAGAAAACGCTTCATGTGTGAACAGCCAAGCGCCATGAGCACAGCGCTGCGCGCGCGGCGCCTCCGTTCCATGCCTGGCGCATCCTGTGTGAACTAGGCGTAAGATCCACAGTTAAGGAGACTGAAATTTCTGACACCAGAGGAGAGGATGACTGTTCAAAATAAAGTTCAAGCTCTGGCCCTACAGTCCATTCAAGGGGCTGTGAAGAAAAGAAATGCGAGTGAGACTGACAAAACAAGCCGCAGCTGAGAGACCTTTTTCAGCTCTTGATTTACTGATGGGCTGTGACTCTTCAACAGACAGTGACACTGAGACCAGTGAACAGGATGCTTGCAACCAGACTATCACACATGAGGTAAGATGTATTTATTATAATAATAGTGCTTGTTAATCAACATTGTATTTATGATAACATTCCAGAAATTGCCATAATGCTTATTTTCATTTGTTGTCCAATGGAAGGTGCTGACGTACTTTAGAGAGCAGCCTCTTTTAAAGACTGAGGGCCCTAATTTTGTGGCGCAGCGCAGGGGGCGCCAGCCTGGCGCACCCCGCGCAGTGTTAATTTTGTCCGGCGCACTGCCGTGTGCTGCCAATTTGACAATTTGGTAGACTGTCTGCGCAGATATGGGTGTGAAGGCGCACCAGGGGGAGTCGACGGCGCACCAGGGGGAGGTGCTGACAGATTCAGGTTAGCGCAGTGACAATTTTGTGCGAAAAAACTGTGCGGAAGGTGCGCTGAAAGCTCGCCAGCTCCAACCTGGTCTATTCTCGGCGCACAGCGGAGCGCACCCTCCGCAGCTGTAATTTGGTTACAGGTGCACACTGTTTCCGCTGTCCCTTCGGCTGACCGTCTCCTCTACCGGGTCTTTCCAGCACACTGTTTCCGCGGTGCAGGGGATGAATCAGACCAATCAAATGCTGCGCCTCTCCTGCAGCGCATTTAAAGGCAAGGAGAGGCGCTCATTTGATTGGTGAAGACAGCGCTCGGCTGTATTAAACCCACTCACGGCTTCACTCCTCCTTCTCTGCCACTTGCGCAGAGGGGAAGAGACATGGGCGTTGATGCGTTCCTCTGCGCTTCTCTGCGCTCCTCTGTACCTTGAGTTCGCCTCTCTTGGCACTGCAGGAAACTTGCAAAGTGCGCTGGTCACACCCTGTCCGCTTGGCGCAGGCCGGCGTAGGGCAGGTGCTCCTGCGTCTGCGCCTGGTCTACGAAATTAGAGCCCTGAGAGTCCCCTTTCTTGGTGAAAGGTAAAAGAGGCAGAGTATCGTACACTTGCATCACTAGTCAAGTCATTCTTGTGCATTTCAGCTACCTCTACCTCATCTGAGCTTCTCTTCTTTTCTCTGCAGCTGGAAACGTTGCGTCAAAGAAGAGAACAAACCTCACACCACAGCATTTTGACATTCTTAAAGGATAACTTCGGTTCCTGCAGCTTTTACATTGTTTCTAGAATGAAGAACAACAATATACTCACCTAGAAGGCTTTCCTGATGCAAACGGTGCTTCGGGAGATATTTAGATCCAAAATCGAGCAGCGGACACCGATATAATGTAGCCTGTAGGGCATAGATCGCCGCTCCTAAAAACTGCATTAATCGTCCAAAAACTCATGTTTTTCACCAATATTCCATCATGATTCGCGCCGAATGGACGGCCATTGTAGCCTGTGTCTCTCCACAGCGCTGTGTGGCTGAACCAACGAAGTTTGTTTACATGTTTCTTCAAGATAAGAAAAGCGGCTCATTGTTTCAGGGCAGCTACAATCGACTTTCTTCTTCCAGTTTTGTGCAAAATGGACGAATATCTATGGGATGAAGATGTTGTGGAGGAGGACTTTGAATATGATGGGTGTCCTTACAGTTTGGAGCCACAGTATACAGATAAGGAGCTCTTAGAAATGAAGAAGTGATCGCAACGCTCCGGAGAGTACTGCGCATGCGCAGAGGTACCCGGTCTTCTTCGTCAGTTCAGAGGTTAGTACAGCCACACAGCGCTGTGTGGAGAGACACAGGCTGCAATGGCCGTCCATTCGGCGCGAATCATGATGGAATATTGGTGAAAAACATGAGTTTTTGGACGATTAATGCAGTTTTTAGGAGCGGCGATCTATGCCCTACAGGCTACATTATATCGGTGTCCGCTGCTCGATTTTGGATCTAAATATCTCCCGAAGCACCGTTTGCATCAGGAAAGCCTTCTGGGTGAGTATATTGTTGTTCTTCATTCTAGAAACAATGTAAAAGCTGCAGGAACCGAAGTTATCCTTTAATTTTAGACACTGCAGTTTGAAAAATAATTACAATTTCCTTTTAGTCACAATGGTTTTAAGCTTTGTTTGAGTGCTTGGACTTCAAAAAAAGCTAGTTGTTAAAATGGATGTTTTTTATTTTTATTTTTTTCTACTTTTATGGACTAAAGTGCTTAAAGCAACTCCTTTGAACCTTATTACCTCCTCAACCTACATGGCAGGTTAACTGCAGCTTTTTGGATACAGTGATATTATGCGTTGAAATATAAAAAAATAAACATGACTACTTGACTGTTGAAAAAAAAAAATCAATAAATTAGTCTACAGCAAAAATAATCAATAGTTGCAGCCCTAGTTCACACCTGCATAAAGTCCATATATTGTTGTTTAGGCTCTAATACTCCTGCTGTTTGAGTGCTGCAGGCAATTGCCCTCAGCCTTTTACAGTCATGGGACTGTTCCTCGACCCTTTGCAATGAACCACAATATTACCATTGTGCAGTTTTTTTTTTACTTATACCCCCAAATACTGAGTTAGAGCTAGATATTTCGAAAATCATGATGTCATCTTTGATAATGACTAACCTTCTCTTCTGTAAATATTTGGGAACATTTTCAGTCTGATACCTGCTCTCCATCAGCTCTGCCGGTCAGCCACATTACTCTGCTAATATGAGACATTTAATGCTGTGGAGGTCATCATAAAAGAAACGTGAACATGTGAATGCTCATTTAAGTTACTGTTCTTGGCTAATGTCTTGGTTGTGGTGTGAATAATTTGCAAAGCATTTTGTGTTTGTATTTGCTCAAGAGAAGATATGTGAATGCTCAAATCTGCTCTCTGAAAAGTAGGGTATTGTGTGGCCAATGTGTGTAATGACAAGTCACAGGTTGGACCATGGACTAATGCTAGGCATGTGCAGATTTTATGGTAGAAAATTTGCAGGTCATCTGTCACACCTTTTAAACATGCCAACGTAACAAAATGAGGGTCCAGATTCCACTGCAACACAGTAAAAGGCTTGGCCTGCACAAAAGTTTGTTCACCTGGAAGGTGCCCAGCCATGATTGCTTTGAGAAGAGGCTCAACCAGAAAGCCCATAATGTATAAACATATATCCCCTCTTGCTATTATGGGAATAATGTAAATATGTCATCTAAGTTGAAACTCTGCATATCTCCTTGCAAGACTTTAGAGCTGCTCTGCGATTTTTTAGCTGAGTTGGAATTTCTGCATAACTCCCACAAAAAAACAAAAACAAAAAAAAACAGAGGGTTATGTCAGGGAGGCCCTCTCACCAAGAATCTCATGTTTTATTCAGTGTTTTTGTGGCTACACAATGTGTTTGTCTTTTTGCAGAGATTGAATCAAGCTGAAACAAAAAAAAATAATAGGCATGTTCTCGAGCTGCCTCATCTTTTAGAGTAAGTTAATAGAATAATGATAGCGATGACATTTGGGGTAATTAAGATGAAATGACAGAATACCCAACTTTAAAAAGATAGAAGAAAACTCCAGAGCCACCGCTTCTTTGCATGTTAGGAAAACATAATCTAAACCTGCTCACTCTTTTGATTGAGATAAATAACTGCCTTTATTACACTGCAGAGACTGCATTAAACCTACAAAACAAGCCCACAGGCTATAGTATATTGTAAATAAAACTGTGATTTAACACGTTGGTGACTTTTGGACCTTTTCATGATCATAATATGTCTGTAAATTTCTGGATTAAAATTATTTTGAGGAGCTTTTTCTCACCAATGTCACCTAAAAACATAAACATCTTGTCCCATATTCATACAGGGAAATAGCCTATGCTTTCATCACCTTTAGACTGGATTATTGCAGTCCCCATTTTCTGGGTGCCCTAAATTCCTTGTAATTCCTTCTTTAGTTGGTCTATGGTGAAGCAGAAAATGTACCGACAGATAATGGGAAAAGAGATCTGCCCTGTAAAAGCTTTGCTAGAGTTATGCTCAATAAAATGTCGCTGGAGGATTAAAATCCTTCTCACCTATGAGCTCCAATGGTCAGATGCCATTATACCTTTGAGAAATTATGTCACGTTATCCTTTAAGATAAGTGGTCTCAGACTACACGCCTGTTATGGTAACTATAATAGTTTGGGACATGGGAGTCCCACATTGCTTCACTGGTAAAGCCAGTGAAGCAATTCATCCATGTTATTGTGAATGAATTGAACCAAATGTATGGATTTTCTCTTATTCAGCTCAGGAAGGAGGTAGCCAGCAGTCTGGAGAACATTGAAAGAACCCTACTTCCTGGCAAGCTGAAGCTTGGTGCATGCAGTATGGACTACACCCTCTTCTCATATGGCCACTATCCCTGTACGGAGTCCCTCTCTCGAAGGTTGAAAAACTGGAGAGGCTGGTCAGCTCATATGCAAAGAAGTGTCCTGGCCTTGCCAGGTGCCTTAGCACTGGGCTCTATGGCAAAGGGGTGATTAACTGCCCATCACCAGTCTATCAGAGGAGTACAAGTGCACCAAAGTCAGACTGGAGATGATGCTGCTGGAGTCAAGCGATTCAGTTGTAGCCCAAGCTGCCCCCATCCTGGCCACTGAGAGGAAGTGGACTTCTTTGGTTGTGACTGAGCAGGCAAAGGCAGCACTCAGACACAGGGACATCATGGGCTGGGTACAGGAGGGGAGGAGTGGTCTTGGTGCCAGCATGCCAGCCTGGAGCAGGACCACTCCTACACAGAGATGCAATCTGGTGGTCTAGGAGGTATGTTGGGAAGAGCAAGCAGGAAGGCATGCACAAGCTGTGGCGCAGGCAAAACAAGGGCAGTGGATGACATGGGATGGAGTGGAGAAAAGGAAGATATCTGGGCAAGAGCTGTGGGAGATGGAGGCATGGGTAAGCTTTACCATCAGGGCTGCCTATGATGTCCTGCCTTTTCCCAGAAATCGAATCCAGTGGTACGGTAAAGACCCCACGTGCCCTTTGTGTCCAAGTCCAGCAAGACTAAAGCACATGTTAGTGGACTGGAAGACCAGCCTCACCCAGGGCAGGTACACCTGGCGGAACAACCAGGTGGTAAAATGTTTTGCAACAGTGCTGGACAGTTGTCAACAAAAGTGTCAACGCCCTTCCAGTCCCATCATCCAGCTTGCAGACAACAGCATTTTTCCGGGAGGGCGAGAGACAAACAAGCCCCACCGTCATAAGACCAGACTCTGGGCATCTAGGCAGGGCACAGGACTGGAAGATGCTGGCAGACCTGGACCAGAAGCTCTGCTTCCCAGCTGAGATCGCATCCACCAACTTGCGACCAGACCTTGTGCAGTGGTCAGCATTGCTCAAGCTTGTCTTCATCATCAAACCTCCTGCCCTGGGAGAGTGCAGTGGAAGAGGCCTACAAGCGAAAGGAGATGAGATACACTGAGCTTGCAGCTGATGCACAACAACGAGACTGGAAAGCAAAGACATGCCTAGTGGAAGTAGGCTACAGAGGGATTGTTGCCAGTTCAATATCCAAGCTACCCACCATGGGCCCACCAGCAAGCAGTCGAAGACCTCTCAAAGACTGCAGAAAAGGGGAGTCAATGGCTCTGGTTGAAGAGGAAGGACTCCACTTGGGCCATCAAATGAGTTGATAGCATCTAGGGGGTGAACCTGGGATGCTGAGATTCACCACTGAACCCTCTGGAGGTGTGGTGGGCCTATCATGGAAACACCCAAGGAGGGCGCCCACTTGATAACCCAAAGGATGTAATTCATTCACTTATTCACCCCACAGAGCCTCATCCGTGCCTCAAACAAGTATGCAATGAGGGATAAAAACATCTAATCCTTCACAACAGAACTAGGTACCCTAGCTTCCATCCACAGATTAAAACATGCCTTAGGTTCATTGGTATGTGTGCATGGTTTTCTTTCTCTACAGCAAACTTGTCAACATTATACTCGGCCACTTTACCATTATCATCCAGAGAAGGCTCTAGTCCCTGAAACCTTGCAAAGGACACAGGGGTTTAGATGCTGGATGGACAGATAGATGGAATTAAACAAATGGCTCCGTACAAAGCAGTCCTAAGCAGCAATCACTGTATAAATATGTATGTGAATAGGTTCAAGAAATATTAAAGGGTAAGTTCAGGTTTCTTGAAGTAGGAGTTGTGAGAGGTAGATGACAAGAGCCTGAACATGTGCCACTGTGTTACGGCTCAGTTCTCCCTCTTTTCAGAAATAGTTTGTCTACATCATCTTGATGTCCCACTCCCAAGTTGTTTTGAGATACAGCCCAGCCTACATGTCTTTCTGGCAGCAGTACCAACCAGTTTGCTTCACAAGAGGAAACAACCACCATTTGGGATAAATGGTCAATTTTTGCAGCCAATATGACCACCGTTTACTTTGAATTAGTGATGCAGAATATGAAATATTTCTAACTACATGATAACAGATAATCTCCTGCTTGTCATGGCCAATATCAATAACTGATATGTTATTATTTTAGTATTTCATATAACCTTTTTTTGCATGGTAAAATATTGATCCAACCACTGAGCTGTTAAGCTTGGCATGCTGCTGTCCGTAGGTCTGTGGTAAAACTTGCGTGTAGTCTTGTTTTGTGTTATGTTATCAAGTTATGGATGTGTGTGGCAACAATACCTTAGCGGGCATGGAGGGACACATCCAAGAAGAAATGACTGCTTGGGAGAGTGCAACCTAGCTCCAAATGTGCTATTGCGAAAAAAACAACAGATAAGGACTGGATGTCAAGCGGTTTGAACTCTTTGTTGTTAATGGCTTTAGCCGTTTCGCTGTCTCTTAGAAAGTTTCTACAGTTTTCAAACACCTGCAGAATAGGGACATCCACTCTCCATGTTATTGTTTTTAGTCTTAGCACAGCTATCTGCTACTGTGGCTGTTTTGTCTATTAATACCTCTTTGGCGTGATGTTGACTTATCAGGTGAGCTATAAGATTTGTTGTGTTAAAACTTTAAGTCCTCTTTCTCCTCTTGGAATTCTCACCGAACAGGTTTTGCAAACAGAAATGCTGTTGTTTTCTTCTACTACCAGCCATGTCCACTTTTGGTCTGGCAGAGAGATGAGGGCAGGCTTGGGTTCATCTAGTATGGTGCAATAGATGACGTAACCAGCACGACATAGTTTGTTTTTGGGCTATGCAGTCTGCAAACTATTTACCTATCAGATCTTTTTATCGGATAAAATGCATGTATCATGTAGATAAAAAATGACATCTTACTTCCAAATTGGCCGATACTGTATCAGTGCATATGGGAAAAACCTCTATAGATGGAGAGTCGACAGGTCTGAATTGAAAATGGTAGGATCCAATATGGGAACTGGGCTAGAAAAACACAGGTTGCTTGTTAATTTGGGTGAAATAGAGTGTGATTAAGAAAAATCACCATGCAATGTTTCAGTGTATTCAGGGTGTTACGACTTTACACTGTTTTTGTGGCTTGTTTTCTACCACAATTATTACTTGCATGGAGAGTTTGGCACCATGTACAGCAATGTATAGTATTGGCATCTGTTCTGAGATACCTGAAAGGAGAGTAAACTAAGCTGTGAAACTGTGGCACATGCTCAGGCTTATACCATGCACCTCACATGCACCAGTAAATCACTTAAGGTCAAATAAACGTTAGAGTCATACTGATCAATGAGCCTGTGAATAAGGAAAGAAATTATGCTCAAGAAAAACTTAAGTGTATTGAGTGGTTCTATAAATTTTAACAAATTGACCTACTTTTGAAGGGTCAAATCAAGGGGAAATTAATGGAGAGTTAAACCGAAACTCTTAAGCCCATCTGGAGGCGTCCAGAACCATGCCTATGATGTTGCTTTTGCTCAGATCTCAAACTGGTCCTGAAACACTGGAGAGTCTGAAGAACTGTTCTGGTTCAGAGTCATCCCAAAGGGAGGCTGAGAAGTCCACACTCAATCCAGTGCGATGGATCCAGGGAGATGATGTGCTAACATAAGCTGGTCCCGGGTTTCACAGGAGAGAGAAGCTGTCTTAGATTGGACTTTAGCAGGTTCTGTTAAAGGCGAAGCTGGAGCTTGGAGCGTTTGAAGTCTTGATTAGATGAAAAACATAATTCATTCCAAAAATTAATTATTTGTTGGGCGGATCAATATTATTCTGAAATAAATAACAAAAGTCCATTTACGATGAAACAAATCTTTAAAGTCTTTCAGCTTACTGGCTTATAAAGAAAACTGGCGGGCGTGTTACAAAACTTAGACAAAAAGATGTTGGAGAATAGGAGAGCCTTGGAGACGTGTAGGGATGAAAAGTCATGGAGTAGGAGAGAGAGAGATCTGTCTCTCTGGTTTTGACTCCTAAGAAGGGTCTCGCAGGAGGAGGGCTGTAGATGAGTACAGAAAACTGTATCAACTTACATTTGGCCAAAAAAAATGAAGTCATACTTTGACACCCATCAAATATAAACACTCCAGTTGAGTAGAAAATCTTGCAATAAATTGTTTGATACCAAAAACAGTCCATATCTAAACAATAAGAAAGAATAAAACGATAATATTTTTTCTTAAAAACACAACCAAGCAATATGTAAATATACTACATAAATATATATAATATATTAGGGGTGTGAAAAAATATCGCTATCGCAATATATCGCGATATTTTGACTCCCAATATAATATCGATATTTCCAATCTTAGTATCGATATTTTTGTAATAATAAAAGCTCATATTTTATCAGTTGGAAATAAAATACAACTTATAAAGATGTATGCACAGGTTTTTTTTTCATGCACTATTCAGTTCAGACAGTGACAAGAGAAGTATGTGACTTTTTTTTAACTTACTGTTGTGCTATCAGTAACTCAAACCACTTTGTTCCTCATGTGTTCAGTTACAGTTTGAGCTGCACTACAGGTTAGGGTGATTTCAATACTTTGCTAAAGGGAAAACAGGAATAATTTCTTTGCAACATTAGTTTAATTGACTTGATGCACTCTGTGTTAAGTGTATGTATGTAATGCTGCATTTGACATATTTCAATAACAATAAAATGGAAAAGTAACATATTCACTGTCTCTAGATTTTTCCTAGTTTACTGTAGAATATCGCAATATATCACAATATCGTGATATTATCGTACTGTGACCAAAGTATCGTGTTACGTATCGAATCGTGAGGCTCTTGCCAATACACACCCCTATAATATATACAGTATAAGTTTACATGCCTTTGATATGGTATGCTTCTAAAACTTAAGTTGTAGAAATCCTATTATAAGCATTCTTCACTAAAATAGAGTGAACTGAAATAATACTACTATCATAGTACAGGAGCATTACTGGGTGGAAGTTCACTCTTCAGTTTTCCACTAAGGGGTATTCTTGGTCCATCAGAAGACTCAGCATCAGACAGAGCTTATTAAACAATTTAACTTATTCATAACTTCAGCATTCTTAGAGCCAAAAACACAGTAGTCACATCATCAGAATGCATTTTTTCATAACAAGATAAAATCTCACATTGGATTTCAAAAGGCACCTTAGATGCCACATGAGAATTGTCTGGGGATAGAAAATATTTTTTTAAGACTCTGGGAACATACTGTAGCGTGACTAAAGGCTAGAAGACAAATTGATCTTTATGGGCGCCAGACAGATGACTAAATCTGTCAATAAAAAAAACAATCTCAGGGTGTGGTCCCACCCATCAAAGAACCCACGCTACAAAAAGGAAAATTAAATTAAATTTATCCGGCAAAGTTCAATTGTCCAGTCCATTAACAAATTACAAATAAAGAACATGTAAGAAAAATTAAATCAGTCCAATATAATTCAAAACTTAGTGTTCCCACAAATAAAATAAAGTCCAAAAGTGAATGTGTGGGATTAAAGTTAATCAAAAACAAGACAAGTAATCAGTCCATTTAGGTAAAAAAAAAAAACAGAATATCGCAAGCAGTTCTTCTCTGTTCATCAATGTCCAAAAAAATAACTAATTTCAGTGCTCCAAGTTTTCAAAATTATACAAGTCCCAAAATCATAACCCAATAAAAACCAAATGCCAAACCAAAATCTCTATAGGAGTGTATGAGTGTCTGTGTGAGTGTCAGAAGTGTAAAACTTGTGGTTTATCCGGGCAGGGAAACATGGCTGGAGATGAGTCTGTCCAGTGTTAGATAAGACAAAGGCCAAAAAGTAGGATGATCCAACACCCAGAGGGTCACGGAAAGCAGGGAAAAAATCCTTTGGGTAAAAAATGAAAAGGCAAAAAACCTTCACCCAATCCTAGATTTTCCTTTCTCTTCCTTCATCCAGTCAAGTTATTGATTTTCTGGGTTATTTTGGACAATGAAACCCACTTTTTGCCACTTGCTCTACCCTTTTCCTCCATGCAACAGCTCCTCTTTAGACGACCTCACACACTCTCAGTACCCAGGTGCCTGCAATCAGCCCAGGTCACTCTGCAGGACCACACCCACTGTGCAGCAGGGTGCATGCATCTTCCCTGTCTGCCACAATACTCTGTTCGAACACCTGATCAGGTCTCAGCCAACTACTGTTTAGGAAGGAAGTCCAGAGTAATAAATACATCTCTAGAATCCACACGGGTGTCTGCTCATTGTCAATGGCAGGAAAAAAAGAGATACTTTATGGCTCCACATAGTGAGTTTCAATCAGGGTCATTCAGAGAGAGAAAGAGGAAGGTGAAGGCACCTTGTCATTGTAGGATATTTGATGAGTTATCTTGCTACACACCCCAATGTTGTAGCCATGTGTACAGATCATTTTGTGTTCCACAGTGTCACGACATTCCATGTTGGTCTTGACTCAGCTTGATAGAAACCTTGAGGATAAAGAAAAATACAGTGACAGGTAATGATACCCAGTGAGGAACTAAAATGAAATGTTGATGACAGTGCATGCGCAGTACTCTTTCACATGAAGGCTGCACATGTATAACAGGAACAACAACAGCTTCTGCCATCTACCGAGTAATGTGGAGTGCTCAGTTTGTTATTCAGACAGATTTGTTCTCCAGACAGAAACTCTTTCGTCTGCATGCATCTACTCGCCATTGTTTTTGAGTAAAGTTTGTCTTCAACGGAAAGTATACATGTGTATTAACAGCGCTGTTTCTTGACAAACTTACATTGCCATCTACTTGTCTGGCATGCATGCTACAGTGCTTTCAGTCGTTCTCACATCTCTGTGTGGACGTGGATCATTTCTTAAAATGCAAAGGAAAAACCTTTCCATTTCTGGTGAAAACTCTGTGTAAATTGTGCCTTACTGTCATTAATTTCCGACCCTATCAAATTACTATAAACTGGTTCACACTTAATATATTTGATGTCAAGCAAATGGACCATAATTTGCCTTTTTGGAAGTCTGTTTGGCTTGGGTTGTTGTAAAAGCTAACTAATCAAACCAAAGAATCAAACTCTTGACAGCTTTAAAATTGGGATCGTGGTTTACTGCCAAGTTAAACCGGAGTTCTGTTTGCTGTGGGTTTGAAAGCCATCTAAACCAAAAACTGACCTAACAAGGCAAGCAAAGCAAAAATTCCTGGAATGTGGCTTCATCTTGGCTGAAAATGTTAACAGTAAGCAAGATAAAAACAAAAAGAGAGTGGCTTAAGTTGGCATTGTCAGCACCGCCAGCCCACACTACTCTTAACCTGCAACTGTCCACTTGTTATCCAGGTTATGATTACACATCACTTGCCAATACAGTATTGCCCCTTAGTACAGTCTACATGCAGCATTTTATTGAGCATTCCAAGGGGAAAAAAACTTGTTGCACTTGAAAAAAGTTTTAGCAACTGAATCACAATGTCAGAAGCTCTCTTTCTTTTGTCTCTTTCACCCTTCTAACTATGTCTGTTTGATGTCAATTTACAATCTTGTGTAAGCATAGTATCAGATCAGAAAAAAATTCGCTTAAGTTGTGATGAAACCCCTGCAGAGATGCCAGCCTCTCATGTGTCACAACACAGCTCTGGTGGTGATCAGGGCTTATTCGAACCATCAATGCGTCTGTAAGAGTGTGCCTCATGTCAAATCTTATCTACATGGAGACTTTTTAAGAAATGCCTGAGGAATGTCTATTCTCTGAACTCAAAACTGTTTCAGTCCCAATGTGTCTTTTTATACACACACTCAAATCTCTGTGATTTTTGTAGATGAGCTACACTTTGAGGCTTGAGGACAGAGCATCTCAGTAAGAGCACTCAAAAATCATTTTATGTCTGTTTCGATGAACCACAGTCCACTATTTTCAAAACAAATCAGCGCCTTCACCACCCACACAATCGCATATCAACAGCACCACAAATAAATTTAAGATAATGTTCTATCCAGAAAATGGGAGCAGTACTGAAGGTAGATGGCACAATACACTCTGGGTACTACTTGTGCAACATGTGAGTAGTCTATTCTCCAGCATTAGCTATTAGTCATTAAAAGAGACAGATGGACAGTGCTGCTTCTGTAATACCATTACAGCATTGTCATTGCCTAATGATTTATGGCTCACAGCTTGCAGTGAAAAGCCTTTTTGTTAAAGCTGAGGCAATGATATGTTCATTTTTTTGGGGGGCTAAAAGACCTCAGCATCACCCACCACTTCAATGTCAATCAGCCGACTGGCCCTGTCAATCTACTGTTGTCCCCTGTCAATCATTCATGCAGTGATTATAGCGGATGATAACAAACCCCTAATGGTATAGATGACACACTCATGTACAACAAGTCTGCTTTTCAGAAATTTTGTTTTATTAACAATTTCACAACCTGTCTCTATAAAACAGCTCCTTAGAATCAGTTATTCCCACTTTAAGGTAATTCAATGTGTTTCATAAATCGTATGACAGAATTTGGATCCAAACTATGAACCCCCTAAGAGTGTCAGGTCAGGACATTAATTTGAGTTTGCTTTGGTGTTAAAGAGTGAGACACCAAGTCCTGAAGTCACATTCAATTTGTTTAGCAAATCTTCGCCCATCTATTAAAGCATTGCAAAGTATTGGTTTAAGGTAGTGTTGCTCATATGTTGGGTTTGACCCACCTAGGGGCATAGCAAAACTCCAAGGGAGTGCAACTTGCCTGGGCAGTGGCGTGATCAATTTGGGACCTGGCCGTCTTGGAATTTAGGTTTGCAACCCTCCTGTGCCTATCCAAAATTCTGCACTGTGATTGGATATTTGCCTTGTAAGAGGTGGAATTAGCTTTAATCTGGTAAAGGTTGGTAACATGTGTTTTCTTTCACACTTTTCACAAAATAAGACATTACAACAATTAAGAGGAAATAAGACCACAGAGTAAATTATCTCTAAAATATTTGTTATTCTGACATAATAATGAAGTGTTTATCTTCTTATTGCAACGATAAGTGGGATAAACAGCCAGTTTGTCCCACTTCCTTTGGCATTTTTCCTTTTAATTGATGTTGTTAAATGTGAATGCTTTAATTTGTTGGATTTTTTATTTTAAAGTGTGAATCCTGACTTAAATTTCTTCTTTCAAAAACTCAAAAGCTTAAGTTCAAATTACCTTTTCTCTTAACATGCTCAAAACTATTATTTCTGTACGGACTGCTTTGCTTTGCTCAAATGAAGTGCCCTTGTTTCAGTTGATTGCTCCCAGTGAGTACAATCCATCCATGAGTCTGATGCCGCGTGACAGTGTGGTGTTCAGTCAGTGCAACCACAGTCACTCCTTACAGTTGGCACAACAAAATGCCACCCCAAAAGGTGGATTTTCTCTAGTTCTTCTTTGAGCCCTTAGTATTTCTCTAGTTTCTCATGTACCTTTTTCCTGATGTTGCTATCGCTTGGGGTGGATACATCTATGAAATCAATGTCCGGTTGATTGGCCATTACCATTTTGTCGGTCTGTATCTGGAAGTCCCAAAGGACCTTGGCTCAGTCAGTCTTCATCAGTTTGGGAGGTGCTTCCCATTTTGACCCAGGGGTCCCCAGTTCATATTCTGCACAGATATCCCTGTACACTATGCTGAGTACTTATAACAGCAATTTTTGTGGCCTGTTTCCTTCGGATGTAAGTGGACAGCAGCGTCCTGATGTAGCTACTTGGCTCTCTTGTCTTGGGCAATGTGTCTATACCCCTTGATCAGTGGAAATACACTGCAAGAAACAGGTCAGCTCACAGCAGTAGACAAGGCCGCCTCCTCAGTCAGCTGTAGAAGTCTTGAAGGGAAGCAAATAATCTTCCAGAACCTCACCCAAGTCCACTTATCCCTGTTTGATTCCAGGGATATTTCAATACTTTTGAAGTTGGGTTGTATGAGATACTTTAACAACTGTCAGTGAAGTGGCTGAAAAGGATCACAGCAGTGCTGTACCTTTAAGGAGAGCAAGCTAAAAAAGGTATACTGCTGCTGACAAGTATAGCTATTTTGAATAGTTGTGTGAGTTGTATGTAAAATAGATAAATACAATAAATAAATCAATATAACAAGACAAGTACTGAGGAGTTTCTTCTTCTGTAAACTCCAGTTCATTAGGGTAATCCCATGCATCCACAGTACAAGGAATTTAATCATCAATTGAGTTATAATCACTCATGTCTGGTTCAGTTTTAGTTTCTTCTGCAGATGTTCTGGCTTTAAACACTCCTCTCACTCTCGACTGTTATTTATTTTAAGGACATAAAGTGGTGTCATTAGGCCATCAAGTTTCTTGGCTTTAAAACTAAAGAACAATGATTACTGCAACACAGCATTAACAAATACATGTGACATGCACTAATGATTACACGTGTTCATTTTACACTTTCTTCCTGTTTACAAATGCTCAGAATATATGTAAAAAGCAGAAATATGCCCTCAAAAAACACACTGGTGCATCACAATCTGGTTGACTCAAAAGACAATTTAAAGTGATGTTTTTCTCTAACTCATACACTCATACACTGCAGCTCTAGTTTAAAATATTCCAATGTCTTTGGAAGCAGCTTTAATTCTCTGGAACACCTTACACAACACCACCAACACCAAGCACAGCTTCAAAAATGACCAAAGCTGAATCACCTCTCTCGCTCCGTCTCGACAAAAATGTATCAGTGAGAGCTGCGTAGTGGAGGGCAATCGTATTTCGACATTATTGTACCATGTGGGAATTCACACATTTAATATTTGTGCAGCTCTGTTGCTAGAGGAAGAGATTATTTTTGGTTTAGCAGCTCTCATTTGCCCATTTGTACTCTGAAGTATAGTTTGTTGAGAGTTAGCACGAAACACAAAGCTCTCAAAAGCTGGTAATATTGGACCTGTTATTTATTTTATATGAAAATGATAATCAGGTCATTCAACACTGCATTTGTAAGTAAGAGGTCAAACACCGTGTTAAAAATCATCATTGAGGGGGCATTTCTGCCCCGTAAAGTATTAAGGGGCATTTTCTTAACACACTGTACATTTGAATTAAGTTGCTGTACAACTACAGGCTTATGCACAGACTTAACAGCTCGCCAAAATACCATGAGTTTACATTTATGCAGCCTGTTAAATACAGGTTTTGTTGTCTACTATCACATGTTGTGGGCTGGGAGGCAGGGCAAACACCCCAAAATGTGTTCAAAAGCCTTCCAAAAGTTATTTTTGCATAATATGTCCCCTTAAAGAGTAAACTTTTGGTCACATGTTTCAGAGGACCAGAAACATGTTTTGTGTTTTCCATCAACTCTTGTTATTAAGTTGCTCATGTGCATTTGCTCAACAAGAAATCAGAACTCTACACGAGCAAAGGCAAAGGGCCTGTGGGTGCAATAAATGTCTGCCTTTAAAGGATTACAGAATCATAGGCAGATGGAAAAGATTTGTAGGCCAGACACTATTCTTAAGTATTTAATGAATACATATAATCAAATAAAACAAGACTGTTACCTTAGTTGTACTATTTTTTGTTATTTAAATGGTGGAAGCCTCAAGTCAATAAACACATGGTCCATCTGTGAATTGTGACCCCTGAAGGATCATGCATTAACCACTGTTGGTACTGAAATGTTCCACATGTGCAAAAGAACATCACTACAACCTATATACCACAGTGTTGTCTGTTACCAGGATTAGAAGCCTGTCTGAGAGATATTACATTGGCATAAACAATATCTGGTTTATGATCAGCTGAGCGACAGCTTGTTAGCCCACCTGAGTGGAAGTCAATACTGAGGGCACCAGCTGCAGCAGCTCTTCTCTCCTGAGCTACAGACTGTGCTCTGTGCTACCAAACAGCTCCAATAATAGACAGCAGGATTTCCTATCCAAAATATGGTCTAAAAAAGCAAATGGAACAACCACAAGTGTGTTTGGTTTCAAGGCTCTTTAATTTGATTTAACTGCTGCTGTATTCTTGGCCATCACTAAGGCTTTCTTTAAGTGCTTTCAGACATTCCTGATCAGACATAAAATTATGACCAACTGCCATCCTAACTGGTCACTGCCTATACAGCTACATACACAACAAACTGTGATGCATGTATTTTTAAACCTTTCTATCAGAAACAGCATCGATGTCTTTAACAATTTGAGCAACAGTAGCTTGTCTGCTGGACTTGACCACAGCAGACCAGGAACACCCCACAAGAGCTGCAGCTTTTGTGATGCTTTAAACAGTGTAGATCATTTCATCTACTTAAGAACCATACGGGATGATAACTGTTATGCAATGATTTACATAACAAGCATATACATTACTTCAAAGTATGTATCTGATGAAACTTTGTTATGTAATTATTTAACACCTTGTGTGTCCATAAATAGTGGAAACGCAGAGAGCTTAGCCAACCTCCTCCTGGCAGAGGGAGGTAAGAAAGATGCTCTGAGCATTGTGTCCTGTGACAAAGCCAAGGCTTTTTGTATTTGTCACACATGTCTTTTCAGCCTTTGTTGGGGTGGCTTAAAGAGAGGCCTGGTGATCGTGTTGCTCCTTTTGTGGAGTGAAGTCAAATGAAGAATCCACCAGTAACAAGCTATAGTTCCTTCTTACTAACTACTAAAAAACTGTGGGGGAGGTTTTATTCAAACCTCCATTATTCCTCACGGAGCTGCAAAAGCCATATTCTCCTGTGCCTTCATTAGTCTGGCTTTGACTGGCATGTGTGTTTTGAGAACATATCAACAATCCAAGATACCTTTTCAGCACCTTAGCCAGGCTGAGGCAGTAAGAGCTCCATTGAGCCTGAGATTCCACTTCATGAGTTTCTTTGACAATACAGTTCATAAAATTAGAGATAACATGAGCAAACCCTAGCCTTGCCCCCATCTGCTATGTCATTACATTTTGTTCAACCTGACTTGACTGCTTTTCTTCAGTTTATCTTCAGGAACCAAATTCTGTTATCTCCTCCTCCAAACAATCAACCTGCCTTTTAGACCCAATCTTAACTAAGCTTTTCAAGAAAGTCTTTCCCATAGTTTGTTTATCCTTGTTGGAGAGAATAAATATATCTTCATCAACAGGCTACATGTTGATGAAGTCCGAGTAGCTGTGAGATAACTAATGAATTGACACTATACAAATAAAGAATGATTGTTAAAATAGTTGACTGATTGATTGACGTGTACTTTAATGGCCCACAAGTTGTGTCACTGGCTTTTGTGGTAAAACAGAGCACCTCACACCAATGTGCATTTGCTGACATACAGAGGGAGGGGAACAGTGTGTGCATGTGAGAGTCGACAGGGCGTCCTGAGGGACAAATAAACCACCAGGACTGATAAGGTACAGTATTATCATGCTTCTTTCGGAATAAATGTTTTTTTAATCGTCAGCAGTCAGTTGTTAGCTTCTAACAC
Source organism: Scarus forsteni (assembly GCA_036419115.1). NCBI lineage: Eukaryota > Metazoa > Chordata > Actinopteri > Labriformes > Labridae > Scarus > Scarus forsteni. The sequence continues at coordinate 49,463,364 of JAZDUH010000098.1, forward strand.
CTACGAGTTAGACAGTGAAGGCATTAGGCAAAAAGTGACATTGTAAAGTTACGTCAGTTCAGGTGATTAATTTTGTCTTTCCATGTGTATTTTAGATACAAGACTTGGGCCTCAACTTCAGACCCTTGAGAAGTTAGAGGATCAGGAGAGTCGTGGAGGTCTGAGGAGAACAATCAGAGATGTTGAGCTCTGGAGGAGCAGCAGTGTTTTAGTCAAAGAGAGAGATCCAACTGACTAGAGGAGACCTTCTAATGTGTTTCAGTTATGATATGCAACACACAGATTTAATAGTGTGTAACTCATTTTCATCGATAAAGTTATCTTCACATATTTCAAGATGCAAGTGTCCTTTATTGTGAAGAATGAAACTGCGAACCATCTCAATTTAGTAAAACTTTAGTAAACTTTTGTAAAATCTCCTGAGCCAGTTGGTGCAGGACATTGAATATCAAGTTATTAGGAAATATGATAAATACACTGAGAAGAAAAAATTTGACACAGGAGTTTTCAGTGGTATGCTATTAATTTAAGAACAGATAAATGTTTTCGTTAAGTTCAAATCTTTTGGATACTTACTCCCATGATGTAAAGCAACATTTTCTGGTGTATGTCTTCGTGTTTGTTGTAGTGGAAAATAAAACTACATACCAATGTACAATGATTTAGCACCAAATACAGAAAAATCTAGGAGATTTTCCTGTGGTGAAAACCAGAGTACTAACACTGTTATTTACTATTTTGGTAGTACAAGCACACAAAAGCTTACTAATGACAGTAAATAGTGAAACTATATTCAGAAACGTTTAGCCCTGCAGTCACTTCAGAAAACATACCTGCTGTTGTCTGTCTCTTGCAGTGGTGTTGGTGTCTCCTGACAGGAGTTGATGCTAATCATCTGAGGTGATATCTGAAATAAATACTGCAGTTAGTGCTGCAGTGAGCTGTACTGAATATAAATTATCATCTCATACAATGAGACAGTGACTTTTATGTGTTTTCATCTCCAATATTACAGGGTAATGGGACATGAGCTAACTTCAGACCAACTGATTGTTGGTCGACAGCCTCTGAAGTGTTAATCAGTCTGCATCACTGCAATACTAATTAAAATAATATTAGCAGATACTAAATTGAATCGATTCTAGCTTTAAACATTAGCATGTGAGGCTAAAACACATGCTAACAGTAACTGTGTATTTATAATGTTTGGCTGTGTCAGTGTTGAGGCCATATCCCTGTTAAGAGACTGAATTGATTTTTGATGAACAGTAAAGCGACAAGATAAAACCCCTGCAGCCCAAATAAAATATCAAATATTTAAACACTTCTAAGTAAATGCTCTGACAGCAGCAGAACAGCTCACAGTCTGACTTCAACCTGCTGATTCCCGAAATTCAAGCTAACACTAAAAGCCCATCCAATCTTCTTTCTGATCTGGCTTCTTGCTCGATTTTCCCTCCTCTTTCTTTTCCGATCCTCATCCATCACATTCTTTTTTTGTATCAAAGTCTCGGCTTTCATAAATCAGGAACATGTGATCTACTATTTATATCAGCCACTTGTTTTCCTAACGCTGAATTCAAGTTTTTGCCATAAAGCAGTTCATACTTCTTGCAAGATGACGGTTGATCGACCGCAACACATGGTTAACAGTTACATAGTTCAGGAGGAAATCCTCCGGTTGCACAGAGAAAGACTATTAGCTTTATTTACAGACCCCCCACTATTAGACAGATTCGAAAACAGTTATGGTAAGGTGCAAAAGTTACATGGTGTTGCTTTAAACGTAGCACAGTACGCTGTTTTTGTTCAAGCTGTTGTCACATGCAAAGTGATAGTTCTTGCAACCAGTCAACAGACTGCAGCATTTTTAGCTCCTTCCTTGAGGTCCGCTCGGTGCAGTTAAAAAAACGGAATTAGGTATTTGGTTTCCTTTCTTCTTTTGACACCCTTTTGTCATCACCATCCAAGGTAGACCTACCACCAGCAACCTGACTGTTAGATGATGGTATTGACTCTTTTCTTTTTGGGGAACGCTTAGCAAGAGGCAAAACAATCCTCTAGACACATTGATGCCGGCTAGCAAGAAGTTATTTGCTTGTTCTCCATTATGGCAATGAATAATGTGGATGTATGATAGAATACCATGTAGGAAAAAAAATTCTCACAAGATGCAGGCTGGCTTAATTTCACTTCTGAGTAATCATTACTGTTCCTTTTTTACACCCCGTTTACATCAACATAGGTTTACATATGTTTTGGCATTTAGATACCAAGTTAGCTGCACTCAGGTTAATGCAATCTCACTAATACATCTTCAATGACAACCTGTCATTTAGAAATGTTTAGCCTCCACTTGTTGAGTATCCCTGTATGTTTTGTGCTTTGAAGTAAATTAGATGCTTGTGAATTGGCTATCAGAGGCCAACAATGTCCACCAAAAGCTTATTCCTTTATTTATCCCGAACATGACAAAAACGCAACAGTCCCTTTTTCCTATTTTTGGTAAAGACGCAAAACCAACAGACTGGTACCAAATGGGGATAAAAGCTCAATGAGCAGTGTTGTGCAAATAACATTTAAAAAGTGATCAGTTATAGTTACTAGTTAGTTTCCCCCCAAAAAAGTAATTAAATTAGTAACAGAATTACTCTTTCTAAATGTAATTAGTTACTTGGGTAAGTAATTGTTACATTACATTTATCTTGACAGACCGCTCCGGACTCACCGTTGCGGCATCTGGCAGTGTTGCCAGATGTTTTTACTTAAATATGCACCAGGCCTATACATTTTTTCTTATTTGGATCCTATGCACCGTCCTTCACTGTGGAGGTTGAACATCCTTTCTTTTTACAAAGGTGAAGGGAGGGGCTACTGTTATTTTTAACTCTGTTCTGGCTAAACAGTCTGTGTAACCTTGATTTTGTATCCAAACTGACATATTCAGGCTTTTATCCAGTTTTATGTTGATCCCCTACTGCTTTCCTATGCTGAAAACCATAGTAGGTACTTAGAAATATATTTAATTCTGGCTTTATTTCTTTTTGGTTGAAACAATAATGTGCCCCTCTTTTAAAGTAAAATATGCATTTGTGTGTGGAGTGGGGGAAACTAGTTTGTGTAACTTCTGAATTGAGTTTTATTGACAGCAGAGAGTGCATCAGATCCCTCCTGGGTTTGGGAGCCCAACAAACCCAAATTAGCAACAGCACTTTTGGAACAAACCCAAAATGCAACCCAGAACTGCTGTGTAATATAATGCAAGTAATTTAAAAAAACAAAAGTGACATGTAATATATGCACCTGGCAACTCTGACATTTAGTTATCTGTGTGGCTGTTTGCGGTGCAGCTCCTGGCCTGTGCCTGGCTAAGCAAGGCAGGTGGGATAACAGCTGCTAGACATTGGCGTAAATAAAGCACCACACTTAGTGTTAGTAATTAATTAGATTACCTGTCACTGAAACAATAACGGCATGAGTAACAGTGTCATTTTTAAAGCCTTTACCTCCAACACTGATACTGAGCAGATCTACTGGCTTCTAAAACCTAAGTTAGGGGGCCCTAATTTCCTGGAAGAGCACAGGGTGGCGCAGGGTGGCAGAGAATGGCACATCTCGAGCAGTGGTAATGTCATCTGGTGCACCACTGTGCACAGCCAGTTTGGTAAAACCAGCTGCGTCCAGATAGATGTGACAACGCACCAGGGGGAGGTGTCGACAGATTCAGGTTGGTGCAGGGACAATTTCGTGCCAAAACACTTGTGTGCTGAAAGATCGCCAGCTCCAACCTAGTCTATTCCCGGTGCAGACGAAGTGCACCCGGTGCAGTTACACACACATCACTAAAATCTCACAGGTATGTAGAGTGTCAATGCATTCTTTGTTGCATGCTGCATGCTACACAACATAGCCTTACGCCATGGATTGCCACTTTGACCTCAAGGAGGAGACATGACGAGGAGGCCAAACTGCATGTGCTGTAACAGAGCAGTCGAGTGCACAGGAGATGAGAGACCACCTGGCTTCACAGCTCAGATTAAACAATATCATTCATGAGAAAAATAACTTTTGTATAAATGTGTCTCCTTCTTCTTTATCCTGGTTGGAGATGGAAGAAGGGGAGAGCCGTCCTCTCCTTGTCCGGGGATTCTGACCAGGGGAGGACAGATTCATCCGCCAGCCTACCGAGGCTGAATTGAGGAGAGATTGAAACTGTCACTGCGCCTCGCACGCAACACATTGAAAGGCAAGAAGAGGCATTAATTTGATTGGTGAAGATTACACTCAGGTGTGTTAAATCCACTCATGTCTTCTTTCCTGTGGGAGGGACAGAGGCTTGGGTGCACCTCGTTGCACCTATATACAATAATTGCAAAATGCCCTGGACACACCCCATTGGCGCGGCGCAGGCATGGCACAGGGCAGGTGTGCTGCGCCTGCACCTGCTGAAATTAGAGCCCAGGATGTTTTAACATGTGCAACCACTGCTGGGTTCAACAGTGACAACACATGTATTTAACTTGCTGCCAGGGCAGCCATTGAAAATAATCAGCTGTAGTTAAAGCTACAGAGGACAGTTTCCATACATGTATTTTTGGACGGATCTTATGATTTTTACCCATTTCAGCAACACAACTCATATGCATATTTGCATATGCATGTGCATGTATGTAAGCTAAAAGAAGTTGTCTTGGAGTTCAGTAAATCTTTACATTTATGTGCTTGTGGACCCTCAGTCGGTTAAGTATTCACTTAGGAACCCCCTCCTTATCTGACAAGATGACTTAGAATCCCATATCATGCATAGTTTAGAGCAGATCAATTACTCTTTGTAAAGCAGTCAGTCTTATTAAATCTTGCCAGTGACTGAGGCAGTGCTAAAAAACAGAGGCAGTTACAGATAATACCAGTCCAATCTGATCAACAGCAACTACAATTCAGGCAGACCTTTTACACACTCAGTCACTAAATGGGGAATGAGAGCATCTGCAGCCAGGATATTTTGAAATAGGCATGTACAACACACAGAATTAATTTAAACCTAATAGAGATGGCTGTTTTTGTCGTTTCACTTCTTCACAAGGTACTTTTTTTTTTTCCATCTGTTAGAACCAAAGCATGCCACCTGGCAGTCTATGTTTCTAAATCTGGTCTTTGGCTTAAGGAGTTCTTATTCCCATCACATCCATGTCTCTAAGATGCTAGCCAAACTTCTACAGGCTCCTGGAGACTGACTCTCTTTAAAACAAATAGATTGTCATTGAAGTGGTTTATTGAATTCAAAAATCAATCTCCTTTTTTGTTACTATTCAAACTAGAGCTCTTTTACACTTCAGATGTGAAATAAGACTTTCTATCACACCTTGTTGCTCATGAAATATTTGGTGTGAAAGGTCAAACTGACTCTTGAGAGCCAAACCACATTCTTTGTTCTGTATTTAAACAGACTGGAACAAAACCTTAAAAACTTTATGGAACTTTTAGGGGTGAGTTGTAGTGATGGGCGATGACTATTTCAAGCTCATAAGATACCTATCAATTTGATGTTATTTTATTGTGATACTGAAACTAATTATCTCCTTAATGCATAAAACATTCAGTATTTGCTGTTTATAAGTACCTTAAGCAAATAAAGGATAAACGCAAGCCATAAACCATCAAATTAACAAAACAAGTAAAATTCAATATCGTAAATATATTTTAACAATACTGACTTGACTGAAATTTGGTTTGACTTATTTTTTGATCAAATTTTACATATTTCACTAATAATAAAAAAGATGAAACCAAAAAATACATGAAACACATAGATCAAGATAGATATTTCAATAAATCTCTTTAAACTGAACAAACTTACTTTAATTATTTTCTATCTTTTCTTATTGATGAATGCGAAAGCTCTAGGGCACAGCTGAGTTTCATTTTTATAATCTGATTTCTCTCCACATGACATACACAACAATTCTATCTCGGCTTTGGGAAGGAGAGGGAAAGATTAAAAACAACACGGGGAAAAGCACATGTTTAAGCTTTATTATGCCTGGTTTGCAGATGTGTGTGGCTAATGTGCATCCCAGCCCCGGCTCAAGAGTGCTAGGGCTTTCATACCAGGCAAGTGTGTGTGCCACGTTGTGTCTGCATCCTCCTGCTGTCACAGCTCTGTTTCTCCAAACACCGATCAGGCATATGATCACCTGCCACCCTTGTTGGTCTGCAGCTAACACCAAACCCAACGAACACTGGCAATGCACAGAGTGTCCTGACACCTTTCTATCAAAACCAACATTAACTTCTCCAGCTACTTGAACAACAGTAACTCGTCTGCCGGGTCAGACCACACTGACCAGTTTTGGCTCCCCACATGTATCAATGAGTCTTGGCCCCCAGTGATCCTACCCGCTCTTTTCTTGGATCACTTCTGACAGATATTGACCCCTGTGGACCAAGAACACCCCGCAAGAACTGCAGTTTTGGAGATAATCTGACCCAGTCTTCTAGCCATTACACTTGTTTGGCCCTTGTCAACGTAGCTCAAATCCTTATGCATGCCCATTTTTCCTGCTTCTAACACATCAACTTTGAGGACTGAATGTTCACTTGCTACCTAATAATATATCCCACCCACTAACAGGTGCCATGTTGAAGAGTGTTATTCACTTAACCTTTTAATGGTCATCATTAACAAGCTTCTGTTGAATGTTTAGGAAAAACCGCAATGGTATATGGTAAATGGTCTTGAGTTTATACAGCAATTTTTTTTTAATATTTTCTTTTTTTAACTACTCCAAGCAGCTATAAACTGTAGGTCACATCTACTTACTCACACCAGCTAGCTCTCACATGCACACACTGATGGTCCAGAGTTGTAATGTTAGTTATCCATCATTATAAGCTAACACATTTACACCCTTTCATGCTAATTTACACGCCACTGACACTGACCAAGCGCACTATCCAACTGCAGCACTGATACTCATGAATGACAATGAATCTCCTCACAAGAAATCTGATTAATTGAAAATCAGACCTGGGAATCCTGCATAATGAAAGCATTATTAAGAACAAGGGAAGTTTCTCCACAGACACGGCAAACTGAGCTTTTACTCTGAGAGGCACAGATGGAGAGTAACTGGATTGCTTTATCTTTTCTATGACATATTCTATGGCTATGTACATATACTGTATACCAGCTGGATTATGGTAAATAAGGTCCTCCATTTTTATTTTCTTGCCAGTTTTGGCTCTGCCCACAGAAAAAATTCTGGATATTTTTGGCACAGGAGATGCACAGCCTGTGTTTCCAGTCTGAAAAGCTTTGACTTGATAAAGTACTCGCCAATGAAAACACAATCTCACTGCAATGTCACACAAGTAAAATTAATCCAATAGCCCTTAATGAGCTCATTTGGTATCAGTATTTTAGGAGCACATTTGACATCAAATAATTAGTTTTGAGAGTATTAGTAAATTGACATTGCAGTTTTGACACTCCATCCTAGTGAGGTGCCTATGTAAATGCAAACAGTTATTTTAACTCCAGCCTTTGGTGAGATATGTGTAAACAGCAGAAAAAGGTCAAAAAGGTAAGATATAGATCACAGGACAGGGGACTTTGCATGGCAGCTTCATAGTCTTTTCTGCCAGTCAGTAAGGTTTTACTCCTGTTGATGCAACTAATGTGTCTCCAATGGCAAGATCCAATAATATAAGGGAAAATGTGTTGTTGGTGTCAAACTAGACTGACATCTTGGATAACTAATATTTATGACCATGGTGTGCTTGCCATGTCCCCTGGAGGCCTCCCCTCCAACCTGACAGTAAAAAGTATACAAAGGTAGAATTTAATGGCAACTTTAAAGATGTTCATGGGAAGGTTGTACTAAAATCCACTGGATATATCCAGGAGTATGAATGTGATGGCAGCAATACAGAGTTATGGGAAATAAACAATAATTGACAACCATCCTCTACTTTGGTGGTGTCTCCACTTTACATTTGCTTGTTTGAGTAAAAGGTGAAACTGAAGTATAATTATCTTTTGTGTGTGAAATGTTATTACCTTTAATGATTTTTTCTAACAAAGTCGAAGGAAGAGTCTATGGACCTCTCATCATCTCTAACAGATGTAACTAACCTACTGATCACAAAGGGTCAAACCATATGAGAAGTTTTACTGACTGCAAGGGAAATTTTGATATTCATTAGAAGAGCAACAGATTAAACTAATTATTTTGGCCTCTCTAAATGATTTGTTGACATCATATTACCCCTTTTTTCCTGGCAATTCATGAATAATACAGCATAAAATGTATTCATCAACTTAGGCAAATTATTTGATAGAACCTACGAGAAAACATCGTAGACCAGGTACATCAGAACAAAAAAGAAACAGTAAAAGCATGTAATAGCACAAAGGTGAATTTGAAAATGAAGCTTCGGTAGGCAGGCGGATACTGCCTACCATGGCTAGAGTCAGTGGAGGAGAGATTGAAGTTGTCACTGCGCCTCACCTGTAGCTCATTTAAAGACAAGGAGATGCATTCATTTGATTAGTTAAGATGACACTCGGTTGTGTTAAATCCACTCACGCCTTCTCTCCTCCCTTGTGTCAGCATGGGTGCGCCCTGCAGGAAACTTGCAAAGTGCGCTGGACACACCCTGTCGGTGCGGTGTAGCGCAGGTGCGCCCTGCCTATGCCTGGTCTATGAAATTAGAGCCCACAGTGTTCTAGTGTGGACAAGAAAATCTGTTTGGCACTCAAGGGATAACATCCCCCTGTGGGACATCACTGTAGGACAAATAATTTCTGTGTACATGATTGTTGTGCTATGGAAGACCATGCCAAACTTTTACTGGTTTCAGTGTTGCGAACTCAACTTCTTATATGCATACTCATAAACCCCATTCACAGTTGCATAAATCCCTAAAATTAACTTGGTGAGATGCATGTATGAACCCATGCAGCAGAGCTATACATCTTGTCATGACCAAGCTGATCCCCAGTACTGTTCCCATCCTTCACCCCTCCATTGTCTGACATGATAACTGTTGTTGTGACATTTTCTGGAGAGGTCACCCAGGTTTTTTTCCAGGAAATAACTCCATTGCATGTGTAAAAAAACAACAGATTTACAGTTGCTTTACCACTATGCTGCTATTTTATACAAACTATTTTGAGCAGGATCAGACATAAGGGGTTTTAAGATTGACATCAACTGGTGGCCTCCTGCATCTGTATTATTGCTGTTGTCTTAACAAATCTAACAACTGGTAAGAGCACTCAAGAATGCCTTTTATTTGTCTAATTTTATTCCTATATTGAAGATACTTCATAGATTTAACTCATGATAACAGATAACAGAACTTGAACATAATCTATGTCTTTGGAGATACTACATCCTTCTCTTGAAGATGATTTTTTTGTGGCTGGCAGGTTAAGTGTTTATCAGCATTTACTTTATTTTAAAATGATCAGTCACTGTCTTCTTTGACTCAAAATTATATGTCACCTGCTTCCACATTTTCAAAAAGTGAGACATGTCATTTTTATCGAACTGCTTTTTTTCCTAATCTGTTTCATTTTCTCAAAAGCCGGCAATTGATCCATTGACTGCTGTGCCATGGGAACATTCAGCAGCTGCATGACAGCTCAAACAGAAGATTTTTAAAACCTCTTCATCTCTGCTATTTTTGCCTCACAAATTCTCTTTCTGGCCCTGCATCTGTTCATTCAAACTGTTAAACAAGGCAGCACACAACACACAATTCAATTTCACTCAAATTGAAACATTTCCCTCGTTGTTCTGTGTTTACTGCCCACAGCTACTGTTTGGATTGCTCTCCATGTGCTTGCAGGATTGTTTTCAGCAGCTGCAGTGAGATAACTGATATTATTTTTGTACTTGTTCATTAGGAATAAAGATTTGGCCTACAGAAAATGTTATTTTTATCCAACTTTATCTCAGCCTTGCACAGGAAGACAATAAAATAATAATAAAACAAACAAATAGTCCCTGCTCTGTCAAAATGTGAATGATAATCTCATCATTTCCTCGTATCGATGTTAAAGATGTTTGGCCAAAACCATGAATAAGCAATTTTCATTACCGTATTGGACAGGGTGTTTCTTGGTTTTTCTCTTACCTTCTGGTTGCTGTGTAAATCCTTCTAATTTTCACCAACAGAGTAAACAAATGTTTTCCCAAAGTAATCCCTGAAGGTAGGGATATCTAATGCTTGATGAAAATCTCAATTCAACTGTACTCAAATCTTCATTATGCCTCTCTCAGTACACTCCTGCTTTTACAGATGGCTCTGTCCCAGCATGTTTTCCTCTGTGCCTCTCGTTCTGTAGCTGATTTCCTGCCTGTATGGATCTATGAACACTGACTGGGTCATGACAAAATTGGACTAAAACAATTTCCTCTGTCCACTCTTGTTTAGTTCATGAGCTATTAAATAATGTGGGCATGGATAATGCCTGGTGAGGAGCAGACTTTGGAGCTGGCCAGTGTAATTTGTTTGCTTTGTTCATTCCCTTTTTTTCTGCTACTGTGTATACCAGCCTCTACTGAAATAGCTCTTTCATGTGTATTATAACCATTTTCAAAGGTGTGTATTTATACTAGCTTTATGTGTAATTTCTAATAGTGTTACCACTAAGAGCTCTACTTTTACAGTGTGAAGCAGGTTGTCTTAATGGAAAAAACTGCATGTGGTATGTTGGTCTAGATTTTGCCACCTCGAGGACAGATTGGGTTGACTGTAAATATGTGTGGTTTATGGGTTACATTAGGTAAGCTAATCATAAGGTCAGCTCTCTTTCCTTTAGAAGCAGTGCTTGCCTGACAGCAGAGCTTTGTTACTAAAACTGGATTTTGTTTTTTGTTCAAACATAACCTTGTGGTGCAGATGTATCAGTCTGATTCATTGTCTGTAATCAGGCATCCATCTTGCCAAGCTCCAATCTACAGCATTTGTTAGCCGCCTGAAGTGGGATGGCCTAATGAGCATCAGCAGTAAGAGGTGGGTGCAATGAGAGAGACCTTCTTGCACAGATTAACATTGGTGCTAACAGATTAAATAGCAGTTGTATCAGATCTGGACCACATTTCTTTCATAACTAAAAACCAGAGATGCCCACGAGTCTCTGATTTAGAGTCCGACTCGAGTCACGAGTCTTTGACCTCGAGTCGAGTCAATTCTCGAGTCGTCACACACACAAACACATATATATCAATATGATGTTGCCTCTGGCAAAAATACAGTATATCCAAATTTTTATTCAGACATTTTTTTCTTTCTAAAAAAGTTTCTCTAGAGCACATGTATGCCATGGTCAGGTGCAAAACAAACTTGCCATGAGCAACCAAAAATTAACTATATAGTATTTAACAATACTATAAAATAAATGAAGTAGTAAGTAGCAGTTTCAAACCTCGTAAATTCGCTGTCGTTAAGAAAGCACCAGACAGGAAGTCACCGTGTGGATAATGCGGAAGTTTCAAAATAAAACACAATGCACGGACTCTTGCACAATAGTTTGTCATTATGTCAAAACCAGAGGCAGGAGCATCAGGTCAGCAGTCGGTCAGAGGGTACAAGACACAACACGACACAATGGATGAAGAAAAGTGAATCATAGAGGTAAAGAATTATATAACATTGTATACATGACACCAAACATCTTCCCTACAAGGATATAGATGGATAGAAGTTGAATAAATCACGAGGCTGTTTGGTTGGGACCAGCAAAGAGACCGTAGAGAAGCGAAGTGAGGTGTTGTTTATTTCTTTTCTCAGTCTATAACAGGGCTACTATCTTAGCCCTAAGAAAGTATTGTTGGAGTTGATTTAAAACGATTTTCTCTCAAACCTTGGAAATAAAAGGGAGTTTGGAGATCGGCCTAAAATTAGATAAAACCAAGGGGTCCAAGTTTTTCTTTTTTAAAAGAGGCTGCACTGTGGCATGTTTAAAAGAGGGTGGAACACAACCAGAACTAAGACAACGTTTAATAAGAAGCAGAATAAAAGACTGAACTGAATTAAAAACCTCTTTAAACAAACACGATGGAATGCTGTCAGATGGGCAGTTTGCAGGACGCAAGTGCTCCACAATTTCAGTCAGCGTGGAAAGAGAAACAGGCTCAAACTGATGAAAGACAGCTGAGCTTGCAATGGAGACTGAAGGGTCCTGAACTGACTGAGGGAGTGGGAGCCTGAGAACAGAAATCTTATGGACAAAAAGCTGCAGAAAATCCTCACACATAGAAGAAGGCTCAACACAAACAGCTTTACCAGGATTAACAAGTGATTCAAATACATTAAACAGAACCTGCGTTTTTTTCACATTTGCGGAGACAAGTGAGGAAAAATAATCAGTTTTTGCAGCTTTTACAGCTTTCTGATAGGTAAACAGAGAGTCACGAAAGAGATCCCAGTAAATTTGCAGTTTGTCCTTTTTCCACCTCCTCTCCGCCTGTCTGCATGCGTGTCTTAGCGCACAAGTGGATTCATTTTGCCATGGCTCAGTCTGTGGCTTCATATGTTTGATCGTCAGAGGAGCAATGGAGTCCAAGATCTCAGCGCAAAGTGAATCAAACATATTTAAATAGACATCCACACTGAGGTCCCCCAAATCACCCATAGAATACAAGGAAGAGTCTTTAAAAGCAGCCGAAAACTGCAGTGGAGTTGAAGAGTTAAAAACACGGAGACGGCGAACAGGGGCGGAGACCGGAGTGGAGTGCGCAGGCAGTAAGAGGGAAAATAAGACAGGTAGATGGTCCGATAAAGGTGTGTGACAGATTTCGGTAATCTGTACGTTTATTCCATGAGATAACATCAGATCCAATATATGCCCTTTTTCATGTGTCGGGTTCAAAACAGACTGCACGAGATGAAAAGAGTCAATGAGACTGAGAAAATCCCTGACCAGAGGTCTCGTCTCACAGCAGACATGCACGTTAAAGTCGCCGACAATTAAAAAATGATCATATTTAAGGGATATCCCCGAAACGAAGTCTGCAAAGTCCCGTAAAAAGTCTTTGTTGAATTTCGGTGGACGATAGACCACCGCACAGAGAACAGTCACGGGGAGGCTTACCTCAAAAAGTTGGAGCTCAAAGTTGGAGTAGTTGGCAACTGGAGGCTGCTGGCAGCGAAAGGTGGATTTAAATACAGTTGCGAGTCCTCCACCTTTGCCAGTGGTCCGAGGGGAGCTGAAAAAACTACATCCAGGTAGAAGGAGCTCCGACAATGGAGTAAGTTCACCATCACGGAGCCAGGTCTCAGTTAAAAACATAAAGTCCAGTTTGCATGTGGTAAAGAAGTCATTAAGCATAAAAGTTTTGTTGATAATAGATCTCACGTTGAGCAGAGCCATGTGAAGATTAAGGGAGTCAGATGAGGATGAAGCACGCCTGAGTGAGAGGAGATGTTGACGGACCACACCGCGTCTCCCGGTTCAAACACGCCAGGTAGAAGGCGGAAGCACCAGCTGATCGGGTCCCGGCGTGCAGCTGACGCTGTCAGAGCCAGCTACATCCGGGGACAGCTGTCGGATCCATTGGCCCCTATTCCTCGAGTGCAGGGGGATTTCCAGGAACTGCAGACCACTGCAGCGAACGGTCCTCCGGACAGACCTCAGGTGGGCTTTGATCCGAACCCGGAGGCCACCGCGTTTACCACGTCTTCTCCGGCGTCTCAGGGGCGCAAGGTGGAGGAGAGGACGCCTCAGAAACACCGGGATCTCCTCAGGACATGCGAGGAGAGCTCAACAATGGACCGTATTTGAGATGATCAAAGAAACCTCCAATCTCAAGTAGAGTTTGACGGTCATAAGTGAGGAGTGATGATACCTCTTGGCAGAACAGGTAAATGAATAAGCTTACTCCTAATACAGAGCAGGGGGACAGACGGCCAGCCGAGCACCCTGGCGCCATCTTGCCTTTTTTTTTTTTTGGTGTCGTAGGCTGAATAATAGGGCCCTAAATTGGGGTACAAGGCCACCATCCTAATAATAGCTCCAGACTTTCTCTGGGAAATTCAACAAACTTATTTTTCATGAGATTTCTAATTTCTGTGTAGATTTTAGTAGAGTGTGAAAATTTTATTTGTTCAACAGTCCCAGGGAACTGGCTGAAGAATATATTTACTTGAATCTTGTTTGATTTTCAACTTGTGATTGGGTTGGCGATCTAAATTTAGAAAGTAAATCTATCATGAGCTCACCCTTTGTTCAATAAATTTTTAGACGGACCCAGGGCTCTGATATTAGAATTCAAGATAAATAAAGTGGTATGTCTGTCACACAGGGTCAGTCATCTGTAAAAGTTCATCACAGAGCTGCTTATACTATGAGTATGAGTAATGTGTTTCTAAAGCAGGCAAAAGCCATATTTAAAGTTCCCAAGACTCTAACATTTTGGTAATGCGCACATGCAGTCTGTGAACCTGCTCAGTTTGTTGCATACTGACTGAAAATACGCCTTGAAAAGATAGACAAGTTTAGAGAACTTTTACATTGTTGTATTTGAGTACGCTTAAACTTATGATTTTGTTTGAAACTTAGAAAAAACACTTAAAGATAATATTTCACATCTCTTTTAACAAAGTCCTATTTTGTCAGAATTAAACTTCTTTTCTGTTCTTTAGTCGAATTTAATATGTACCAAAAAAGAGGTTGTTGACTCCGTTAAAACCACCTCTACAGACCCTTCAAAATCACTCTGAACACTCCCTGTCACCCCATCCCTTCTTTCCAGGAGTGTACCAGCATTGGTAAAGTAGTGTGCCCCCAGGATAGAAATCCTTTGGGGGAACACACTAACGGCCCAATCTTCTAAAGGTTTGAGTGTATTTAAAAATGTGCAAACTTAAAGCGCACGCTCTGCTAACAGGGTGCACTGAGATTTGCGTCTGTCAAATGAGCAAAATGGCACGTGCAGACTATTTAGCATATTTACCCTCATGAATATGCAGAATACATGCAGATCATCAGAACGTGCAAAATACTGGGAGGAAGAGGAGCAAATGTAATCATTTAACACCCACAATGTGATTTATCAAACCCACAAGTGATTGTGCGCAGTGTTTTTGCATCTGAATTTAGTACATTTGAAAAGCAAAAAAAAAAGCAGGCTGTGATCATGGTGTCAAAAAAGATCACATTAACCGAATATTTTCCATCACTGACTGAATTTTTGGATGAAAAACAGAATGACTTGGAGGCTGTCAGTCATTATGAAGGACCGGAAAAAGAGGGACAATCCAGTGTGCCATGCGGACACACCCATAAAGTAAATCCTCTCTGCTTTGCATTCTACATCACGGAGGAGGTCATTTAATATACGTAAAAAACAAACAAAAAAACCCCTCATAGCCATAATCACTCTGTTTGTCACACTCACCACTTACTGACAGCAACTTTAGAGGCTGTCAGGGCGTGGAGAGTGTGATGCATTCAGTGCGTAAAGGGCAACAGTTACCCGAGTGGTCTGTGTGTGTAACTGTAAGACTGCTCTTCACATGTGAGGTTTTTGATAATGAAGCTGTGCAACTATGTTAATGCCACCACTAAGCTAATGTTTCATTGCAATCAGAAAAGGAAAATCAAAAATGATGGATAGAAATACGGCATGAAGGAAAAGTGACGATCTTGTCTGTCAAAATGACAAGCGGCGAAAAAATTACCACAAGTGTGTTTGCCTCAAACTCAATGGCTTCAAACTTCATTTTTCATTTACGGCCTCTCTGCTCTCTCAAACTCTCCATGGTAACAGCCAATAGCACATGCAAAACCCTCTTTAAAGTGGGTGGTCCACATCACTCTTGCTCCTCTAATTAACTGCGCACGCAGTGATAGCATATGCAATTTTATAGTTTGCACACGCAATTTAGCACTCGTTATTTTGGATCTTAGTAGACCAGGCCCCAGGTGATGTGTGGGTAGAATGACACATTTAAGGCGACTACTGGCACTGTAAAGAAGAATGGGGGAAGTCCTGAGCTTTTTGTCTTTTGTGTAATTGTACTCTATCAGGCAAAGAACGCATGTAAAAAACAACAAATTAAAGGTCATATTAAATTTGAAAAAGCACAATATGGGTCTTATAAACAGGAATTTAATTTCCTCTGTTTGCGTGTAAACATACAGACTTTTCATAGTTATTTTATATCACAGGATCTTTGAAACTATCCTGATGCTTTCTGGGCAACTTAAACACCCCTTGGATCCATAGATATTTGATACTGACATCAAGTTCATTTTTACACAGTCTGTTATTTTATTTAGGCCTTTGTGTTTAGATGAATTAGTCTTCAAAAGTAACCCTAAGCAGAGCCTTGGAGTAGCCCTGCTTTATTAAGAGCCACCCTCTCAGCTGTTCAATGGTGCTTTCATGAAAGTGGACATTCAGCAGCATTCCTCCAATTCCCCTGATCAGCCAGATCAGAAGTAGCAGCTGCACTCGCTTTTTATCACATGCATAATTATTGAGGGATCGCTTCTAGGTTTGAGAAATAATTGGTTTTTGAGAACACAAGTACAGCCTATGGCCAGGGGAGAAAATAATAAAAGCAGTGAATGCAAAAATGGGAACACCTTGTTGCAGATGGCTGGCATGGCACCAGAGCTTGGATTCATTTATCAAATTCTTATATTTTTATAATCACTATGTATTGCTCTTAATGCTGTGCCAAAATATGTTCCTACTTCTTAAAGTATAAAAAGCAGGCATTGCTTTGGTGTTCATCAATAACAGATGACGATGTATTGAGTAAATGCCTATTCTAAATATGTCTCTACTAGAGCGAGTGACTACTTGAGATTTGCTGTCAGTCAACCAAAACACATAGATTTCAGTCATCAGATATCAAATGTATTGATCGATGTTTACAGTTTTCAATCATTGTGAATCCTCTCAGCACTGATAAAAACAAGGCTAAAATTGGATCAGTTTTGTGTCATACGCTCCCAGATTTATAATGTGTCTGATTCATCGCAGGATTTGCATTGTACAGCTGCAGAGTGGGTGGTCAAGCCTCCTTTCATTGTTTATTTCAAAAGAGCCATGGTGTACAGAATTGTCATAGTTTTGTAAGTATCGTGTCTCAGGAAAAAAAAGTGTTGATGTTTGAGGGTTCAGGAGGCATGTAGGTGTAGCTCTGTGTTTGTGGGGGTGCGTATGAGTGAGACAGTTGGATCCACACACTGGTTAAAATATCTGTGCTGGTTGTAGCTGCCACATTGTGCTGGGATTTTTCTTCTTTTCCCTGTTGGCGCTTTATAATATCCTCTGTTTAATTGAAGTTAAGCTCATTACATCTCTGTACAGTGCTGTTAGACTGCAAAGCTCCCCTCAGAACCAATTTGCAGTAAAACATTTTTAACATAAAACATTACTCACAGAAGAGAGAGAGTTCATTGAAAGTAAAAAGTATATTGTATGTATTTCCATGTGCTGGAATGTGTTCTGCCAGAGACTACAGAAAATATTAAACCAAGCCTCAGGGTCTTCATCCATTTTTAAAATCCTGTCTCAAATTAACTTTAGGTCAGTCAGTATAACATTGCAGTGCAGTTGGATCTGCCAGATTCTTTGTCTGCAATCATTGAGATTCATCTTGCAAAGTTCTAAGTCAAATCATTTCCCATTGTCTGCTGGTCAACTGCCCAATCAGAGTCCTTTAAAGTAGGAGGGGGTGGGAGTTACAAGCAAGCCCACAGCTAATGCAACATCTGATTGGCCAATTTTCAATGTGATGGACCTGTCAGTTATGTTTTTAAAGGTTCTGCCCTTCACAATTCCTCTCTATAGGCTGTTGCCAACAATCTTGTTATTGCATCAGTTAACAGTTTTGCCAGTCCTCGGGAATTCTGCACAGCCTTGCAATTTTGGCTAATCACAGAATCTCCCTTTCAACACTGACCAATCATCTCAGCTCCTTCCCCCTCCCAGCCTTGTTCATTGACATCTGTCTTCAGATTCATATCTTTATTTTTAAATAAGAGTGGATGATGCAACAATCTTACATTGATAGCTAAATTCATGCAGATGTCTAGTAGATGATGTTGCCTGACTTAAAGCTGGGGATGGCAATTTGATTTAGATACACTTTTTGTAATACTGGTTAAAATGGTCTTTATGAGCCGATGGTAATCAACTCATGTGTTCTTAAAACAGAGCAAAAAATATCCACTATCTGCAGCAGGAGTAAAACAGGGAAAACCCAAACCAATAATCATACCGGGACACTTGTTTTTAAACCAATCAAATCGCGTCGCCATTCTGCCCGCCTGCTCCGTGTGCATTTTCCCGGCATGCACAGACTCGGTGCGCGTAGCCGAGCTCATACGTATCAGAGTCCGCCGGAGAATGCTTACCTTTTCAAGTTTTGTCGTCCCACAACCCCAACCAAGCTCCAGTATCCCTCACATTTTAAGACAGATATACAAGAAATCTAAAATAAACTCTTTGTTTTTCTAAGTTTATTCTGCCGCTGGCTCTAATCTCGCGATAGCTGCCACCCAGGCTACTGCAGGTGGACGTTCTCGTAGGGCTTTTTCTTCTTTGGTTTTACGGCGGTTGGCATCCATCATTTTGGAGCATCATTTTGGGGGGGTAGGCGGAGCCCTGAGGAGATGCTACTTTCAAATTCATGCTAGTTTTCCAAAATTGCCAGCCCCAGCTTTAAAGGAAAGCATGAGCAAACAGATTAGATGTGTCGCTGGGAACACCCACTTTGATCAGAATATCTACTCAGCGGGTCAGATATTTTTCAGTAAACTAATGTGTAAATAATTCTTACATTGTTCTTTCAAATTATCACACAACATTTGGTTTGTGAGCTTTCTTTCTTCCAAGTTTTTATTGTGACACTTTGTAAGAGCCTATTAGTATTTGTGTGCGACTGTGTACAAGATTGGTGCATTAACCCATGAACATATTTTAGGCTGATCCACCAAGTACATGTTGAGGTATTACAAAAAGTCAGTGACTTATTGTCCTGCCAGGAAAGTGAGTCAGACCCTCTAGGCAGGAGTGTAGGAGAATACCTGAAGATGTGAATAAAATATCTCTCTGCAGAGGCCACCTTGGGACAGCTTTGACCAAAGAAATAAATCTGCTGAGGATAAAATTGTCATTTAAGGTTGTGGGTACGATCGTGCAAGGACAAACACAAAATGTTCAAATTGAAGTCTCGTAAATGTTGTTGGCTGTCCTCTTGGTCTTTCCTTTTATTTATTAGTCATCATCAAGACTTTCTGTTCTTTGGCTGTTTTTCTTAGTCTAAATCTTGACTCATATGTTGGGGTGTTTCTTCATCACACTTCTCCAGGACTGTCAGAGTGTATCGTGACATCTTTCTCCTTGACTCACTCTTTTCTCAGTATAGTCATCCACCATGACTATCGCTGCTCAAGCTACAGTAAACACCAGGTTCCAGTTTACCGCCATGACTGTGTATGCTGGAGTGATTAAATTTGGTGGTGTAAGAAGTAGTCAGTCCAGTGGCGCTGGGAGAAGATTCCTCAATCACTTTCAGGCTGTGCACTGTGAGTGAACACCACATGACGCCAGTTCAACCTCCTATTAAAGAATAAAAGTGACAGACTCCTGAAAAGAGATCAGAAAAATATTTGTGTTGAAGTGCTGGAAATATAAAAAGCAGCATGTACACACAAGTGGCAAATGTTTGATAAGAGGCAACTTGTTATCTTGAATATAGCCTTTTCATTGTTGGAGGGTTAAGAACCCGGGAGGGACAGGAAATGAAAATGATGATCATTCCTGTCTGGGGACGCACTGAGCTCTGATTATCTGCGTGTGCTCGAACTGAGAGTGAGTGTGCGTTTCTTCATTTATGCTGGTGCAGGATTATCTCTGCCTGAGTGACTTCCTGCTCCAGTCTCACTCCTGAAGGACCTGTATTCATTTCCTCAGTGCCTATTACCTAGAAAGCAAATGAAACAACTAGCAATTACAGAAAAAAAGGATTCAAAGCTCTAAGGAGCACTTTTTTGGCAAAGAAGTGGTACATGTCTGTTTCCTTTATTCATTCAGGGAAATTTAAAAGGAGCATCACTACTGTTTTGTGGTTAAAATGGCTCTTATCCGATCCTGTAGATTCACAGTCCAGTGGGTCAGCTTCTTCTTCTACTGTTGCCCAGTTGTTGTAACTATTGTGGATATTTATCGTCAGAGAGTTGCACCCTGGGAGTTTAGCAGTCTGAGGGGATTCATTTAAGCTCTGTGTTTCTTTTTGTGAGTTTTAGTGCAGAGGGAGCCTTCTTAGTAATAAGTTCTTACTTTATCAGATCTCAGCAGTCTGTAGCTAACAAAAGGAGCTTCACAGATGCACTCTCCAGTCTGCTGTTGGTCTAAATGTCAAGTGAGAGGCTGAGATGTGAATCGGTATTTCATGATCCCAGGACAAAGAGGGGGAAAGAGTGTGCACGGAGAAATTACCATCACTCCTACAGTGATAGTAAGTACACACAGACAGCATACGCAGACATACACACCCAGAACTTTAAACCAATTATAGCATTTTTAAATTAGCATGCTCTTTGTGTGTTAGTGTACACACAGGCTCATTTAGTTCAGTTTTTCACAGAGAGGCAGTCAGGTTTTGTTTTTTTCTTTGCTGAAAACACTTTCTCTAATTGGCCAAACGCGCTGTGTGTTGCAGGGGCGAGCACGAGCAATGGATGTGCTTACTTGTTGTTAGCTCCAACACTCTGCAGAGCTCATTAGAAAGCCACAGTGCAGAATATTCCAGGAAAAACTAAATCAAAAACCAACAGCTGGCTTCCAGTTCAGCATATACAAGTGTCAGGCTCAGTCAGCTAAATCTTGGCTTTGATCAGAAGCTTCAGAGACTCAGCAACACTGTCTGGGTGATTGAAACAACACCAAAAGGAGGAAATATTTGTTTTTGGTAATAAGGCTTTAACTGAAACAGTTTTTATTATTTTCATGGATGGCTAATTGTTGGATTATATTGTGTTAATTGTTCCTAAATTAAGTGTTGTGCATATTACAAGTATTAACACAAAAAGACCAAGCATTCAAGACTCCTTTGGTAGAAAAAAGCGCACATATGGATAGTAACTTTCTTGCTGTCTAATTAAAACAACTATTTCCCAGTATATTCTAGAGGAGCATGTGTAGGCCTTAAACCAGACAATATATGATGACTCAACTAATTGTTGAGAGAAATACTGCTCTCGATGGATGGTTTTGTTGTTATACTCTTCTTGCTGATAAGATTCAATACAATTCAATAAAAAGCTCAGCAACATAAGTGATGTTAATGGCTGACATTGTGACCTACATCTCAGTGGCATAATGACTAGCTAGAGGCAAAACATAACAATACTAGTAGCAAACATAAATCACTTCCACAGGTCAGCAGGCAGCAGCAGAGTGAGACTATGCTTATTCATTAGAGTAAGAAGTATTACAGAGCTCATACTTTGCATTAAATTGAGTTCATACAGGGATTTTTGACGGCTGTGTGAGCATGTTTACAATCACTAACACAAAAGCCCCCCCCCTAGTTTTCACTTAAATAGTTCCCCTGATAGTTTATTTTGCTGAGACGCTCTGCTAAAGCTGCTGCCCCGTGTGTGCTGCTCGGCACCATGTTGTCAACAACTCTGCATTCATTCTTACATCTATGCCAGGGGTGTGAAAAACTTTTATTATAATTATTTTTTTTTTTTTTTTACAGAGGGCTGTATACAGAAAAGGAGGATTGAGACACTTGGATATGTCCTCTTAAGAATATTAAAATTCAGATTTTTGGCCAATCAGATCCCAGGGTGCCATGGTTGGCAGGCTACCAACAGGTTACTCCTGTTTAGGATGAGAATTTTACTCAAAACAGCAGAGAGGGGAGCCGCTGACTGCTCATCACCACATTCAGACAAAAAAGAGCAGATTGCTAGAAGCTACTTAGATTTATAGGTTTGCTTATAACCGTAGATCAGTGTAACATGCTTCTCAAATCTTGATGCACAGCAGGTAGTGCTAATAATGAGCAGAATTTGCACAAGTTGGTTCCATAAATTAACTTTTATTCATCTGTCAATCTTAAAGCTTCATATTCTAATGCAGGCCATACACTGTGCAGCTCAGTTTGCCCTCAGGCCATGGTTTGAACATCCCTGGTGTACACTCTGTGATGGACTTCCTGCTGTGAACAAGTGAGCCTAAACTCACCATATAACAATAAGAGGACATCATGACGGAGGGGCCCAACAAGTAATAGGGAAGTAAACTACTGACACCATAAAGACGAAGAGAAGTCCTGATGGACTTTTTGTCTTGTTTCTAGAAGTACTCGATCATGTGGTAAAGACATGCAAATGCACCCATTGACATGAGAGGATAAATATGAACATGTACAAACTGATTCATAACTGGAGCACATGGAGAAGAGGATATTTTGCATTATCATGAACACAGTGTGCCTTAACCCTCTGTGTCTTAACATTCTGTATGCTCCCCTTATTGATAGGGTCATACATTACTTGCTGTTACCAAAGTCTCAAAATAAAGCAGCTCAACATGATCTGAAACCTAAAAAATATTTTGTTTATAGGAAGAGCCTGTATGGCTGTCATCACATATTAGTAAATATCAAGAGTTTACCTCTTTACGGTAAGACAATTTTTTTTTTACCACTGCAGTTCTGTTCAAATAGTTTTTTTTCACTACATTAGAGATCTGAGTTACATTCAGTATTGATGAGGTAATACGTAATTGGAGAATTCAATAAGTAGAAACACTTGTGAAAAATAGTTGCTGCTGTCTATTTGGTTCATCACTTAGTATAAATGCAAATGACATATTTATATGCAAGAAAAGACTGACTCAAACCTATATTCTTCAGTCAAAGACATTCTTGATGACATCTGACTAAACTGTGATGTTCTAGGAAAATGCTCCATCATTGATCAACATTTTTAAGTGACAAATGGCTCCTTCCTTTGGCTGCTCAGGCAGGCGACAGTACAGTCTTATTCCATACATTTATTGTTTAGCTATATTGATGCTCCCCTAGATTTGTAAAACATTGACCTCTTTTTTTTTTTACCTCTAAAAGCCAGCGAGAGGTCTTTCTATCCCAGAATCATACTTGTAAGTAAATGACAGGATCATCAGGGGTTCCATTACCAACGGCGCTCAATTAAGTAAAAATGTAGTTGAAGGCTTACTGTGATAAAACAGCTTGGTTTATTACTTCTATTAGGAGTCCTGTGCGCTACCTTAGTTCAACTTATTAATTCCTGAAGAGACTGTGAATCTTTTTACTTTGCAGTGTACTTTTACAGATCACCCCTGGAATATTTATAAGATGCATGTCACTGCAGGAAGTTGTTCTGTTTAACTGTCCTCTATACAATACTATGATGAGAAGTGTTCATGCTTATATCAGTTCTGCAGTTAATTAAACATTAAATGGTATGACAAAAGACAGAACATATGATAAATAATATACAGTGTCATGGGGTAGGTAATGGTAAATGGACTATATATATTTCTAATCTTTGGCTGCTGCACACCACAGGTCACACTTACCCATTCACACCCATTTGCTCTCACATTCACTCACTGATGGTTCTGAGTTAATGTGTTCGTTATCCAGTGGGAGCAACTTGTCTTGCTCAAGGACACATTGCCATGTGTCACCTAGAGCTGGACTTGAACCTGCAACCTGCTTATCACTAACCAAGCGCACTAGTAGGGGCTGATGCAAAGACATGAGCTTTCCTTATAAAAATGCATTTTCTCTAAATTTAGGATAAGTATAAATAACAATAAGAAATCATTAATACAAGAATTTTTAAAATGTTTCACTGTCTTATACAGAGACGTTTTTTTGTTGTAATGCATGGCATTTTTTTGTAAAAACCACGGAAACTATATGGATACCCTGTTTTTCTTCCATATGGAGATCTGTTCTTGGAACTTTTTTCAATATACATGATATCCCTTGGCTGTATCATAGAATGACACAACATCAATAACCATTTCTGTGCCAATGTTACACAATTATTTCTCTGCTTGAACAATAATAAGCACTCAAAGTGCACAAATGTCTGCCAAGGTAGTTCACATATCGCTGTGACATGTATAATAATATTTCCATGATGAAGTACCCATCACAATATGATTTGTTGACCCTGAAAACCCATGTTGATTTTAAGAAGATATAGAGCAAAAACAATCGTTTGGGAATGGTGGTTATCTGGATCAACACCAAAATCTTACAATTTTTACATTGGCCCAATACCAACATCTCTTGACAATTTCAATAAAACTTGGCCAGTAGCTGTTATGTAACCTTGCTCACAAACAAACAGACATACAAACAAACAAGCATACGCCAGCAAAAACACAACCCCACCAGGCAGAGGCAATCAAACAACCTGCGTGTGTACTTTTGTACATTCACAAACCACTGGATGGCAACCAACTTTCCAAAGTTAAACTCTGGAATCAGAGATCATAATCATAGGCCCAGACTCATCCAAGCAATGTTTTAACACGACTCCAGAACTTTCCATTTACCATCACTTGTTCCTGTAGAAACCTTGGTAGCAACTTTGAAGCACAACTCAATTAAAGTGAAACAGGAGTTTTCTATATTTATCTATATTAACGTACAATTATAGCCAGTTCTCATATATACTAAATGCTCTTGCACATTCTATTGCTTTCTCTTTTTTGTACATTTTGTTTATATTTTGAATATTGTTATTATCATATAAATAACTTCGACACCAATGGGTGGAGGGAAACACTTTTTCAACTACAAAACCCAAAACCAGTATACCATAAATAAAAACAGAATACAATGATTTGCAAATCCCTTTCAACTTATATTCAATTGAATACACTGCAAAGACAAGATATTTAATGTTCAAACTGAGAAAATTTATTTTCTTGTGCAAATAATCATCAACTTAGAATTTAATGGCAGCAACACGTTGCAAAAAAGTTGGCACAGGGGCATTTTTACCACTGTGTTACATCGCCTTTCCTTTTAACAACACTCAGCAAACGTTGGGGAACTGAGGAGACCAATTTTTGAAGCTTTTCAGGTGGAATTCTTTCCCATTCTTGCTTGATGTACAGCTTAAGTTGTTCAACAGTCCGAGGTCTCCGTTGTTGTATTTTACGCTTCATAATGCGCCATACATTTTCAATGGGGACAGGTCTGGACTACAGGCAGGCCAGTCTAGTACCCGCACTCTTTTACTACGAAGCCACGCTGTTGTAACATGTGCAGAATGTGGCTTGGCATTGTCTTGCTGAAATAAGCAGGGGCGTCCATGAGAAAGACGTTGCTTGGATGGCAACATATGTTGCTCCAAAACCTGTATGTACCTGTCAGCATTAATGGTGCCTTCACAGATGTGTAAGTTACCCATGCCTTGGGCACTAGTACACCCCCATACCATCACAGATGCTGGCTTTTGAGCTTTGTGCCTATAACAGTCCGGCTGGTTCTTTTCCTCTTTGGTCTGGAGCACATGACGACCTCAGTTTCCAAAAACAATTTGAAATGTGGACTCGTCAGACCACAGAACACTTTTCCACTTTGCATCAGTCCATCTTAGATGAGCTCGGGCCCAGCGAAGCCGGCGGCGTTTCTGGGTGTTGTTGATAAATGGCTTTGGCTTTGCATAGTAGAGTTTTAACTTGCACTTACAGATGTAGCGACGAACTGTAGTTACTGACAGTGGTTTTCTGAAGTGTTCCTGAGCCCATGTGGTGATATCCTTTACACAGTGATGCCGGTTTTTGATGCAGTACCGCCTGAGGGATTGAAGGTCACGGGCATTTAATGTTGGTTTTCGGCCTTGCCGCTTACGTGCAGTAATTTCTCCAGATTCTCTGAACCTTTTGATGATATTACGGACCGTAGATGATGAAATCCCTAAATTCCTTGCAATAGCTGGTTGAGAAATGTTGTTCTTAAACTGTTGGACAATTTGGTCACACATTTGTTCACAAAGTGGTGACCCTCGCATCATCCTTGTTTGTGAATGACTGAGCATTTCAGGGAAGCTGCTTTTATACCCAATCATGGCACCCACCTGTTCTCAATTAGCCTGTTCACCTGTGGGATGTTCCAATTAAGTGATTGATGAGCATTCCTCAACTTTCTCAGTCTTTTTTGCCACTTGTGCCAGCTTTTTTGAAACATGTTACAGACATCAAATTCCAAATGAGCTAATATTTGCAAAAAATAACACAGTTTACCAGTTTGAACGTTGAGTATCTTGTCTTTGCAGTGTATTCAATTGAATATAGGTTGAAAGGGATTTGAAAATCACTGTATTCTGTTTTTATTTACGATTTACACAACGTGCCAACTTCACTGGTTTTGAGTTTTGTATATGTGTTGTACATGTAGAGGAGATTGATTGCCCTCCAAAACATTTTAAAATTGCTTTTAAAAATCGGATTACTTTTAAGCCTTGTATGAAGATAAGCTCCAGATTACATTGCTGACCTCCTGATCCCATACCTTCTCTGTTGTAACTTGAAGGTTTTCATTAGATCATTGCTGACCATTGTTTGATCAAACCTGAAAACCTAAGTTAACCAAGACTTTGTATGGAATGACCTGCCTGGGGAGATCAGCTAACAAACTGACTGCTTCTAAATCTGAATCAATTCCAGCCTTGTATTTTACAGATTCTAGATTATATTGTATTGTTTTATTGTGATGTTAACAACCTTGTGTGTTATTATTCTTTCAATAATGCCTTTTGGCATTATTGCTTTGTAATTTTTTTTGAAAAGCACTATTGAAATAAAGTTATTATTATTATTATTATTATTATTATTATTATTATTATTATTATTATTATTATTAAATTAGCCATTAAACTCCTAAATGCAGCTTCAATATTTCTTTCAATGTCTGTCAAACGCAAAGTTAATAAATAAATAAATAAATTCATAAAATCCTGTTGGTCCTTGTTCACCCCGAGAAACGAATCTTGGTCATTGTTTGATTAACATTTTTTTTTTTTTGTTAAATTGTTCTAATAGGTGTGTTTTCAAAAGTTTAAGTACCGTACCGTACCGTCTTCTTCCACTTATCCGTGGTAGGGTCGCGGGGGCAGCAGCCTAAGGAGGGAAGCCCAGACTTCCCTCTCCCCGGCCACCTCGTCCAGCTCTTCCCGGGGGATCCCGAGGTGTTCCCAGGCCAGCCGAGAGACATAGTCTCTCCAGCGTGTCCTGGGTCTACCACGGGGCCGCCTACCGGTGGGACGTGCCCGGAACACCTCACCAGGGAGGCGTCCAGGAGGCATTCTGACCAGATGCCCGAGCCACCTCATCTGGCTCCTCTCAACGCGTAGGAGCAGAGGTTCTACTCCGAGCTCCTCCCGAATGACTGAACTTCTCACCCTATCTCTAAGGGAGAGCCCAGCCACCCTGCGAAGGAAGCCCATTTCGGCCGCTTGTACTCGCAATCTCGTTTTCTCGGTCACGACCCAGAGCTCGTGACCATATATGAGGATAGGGGTGAAGATCGACCGGTAAATCGAGAGCTTCGCCTTTCGGCTTAGCTCCCTTTTTACCACGACAGACCGGTGCAGAGCCCGCATTACTGCTGACGCCGCACCGATCCGCCTATCGATCCCCTGATCCACCCTTCCTCCCCTCGACCCGGAGAGAGCACTCAGCCCTCTCCCGGGCGAGGACCATGGACTCGGATTTGGAGGTGCTGATTCTCATCCCAGCCACTTCACACTCAGCTGCGAACCGATCCAGTGATAGCTGGAGGTCCCGGTCCGATGAAGCCAACAGGACCACATCATCTGCAAAAAGCAGAGACCCGATCCTGAGGTCACCAAACCGGAACCCCTCAACGCCCTGGCTGTGCCTAGAAATTCTGTCCATAAAAGTAATGAACAGAATCGGTGACAAAGGGCAGCCCTGGCGGAGTCCAACCCCCACCGGGAACGGCTCAGATGTACTGCCGGCAATGCGGACCAGACTCTGACACCGGTCATACAGGGAACAGACGGCCCTTATCAGGGGGTCCGCTACCCCATACTCCCGGAGCACCCCCCACAGGACCCCGCGAGGAACACGGTTGAATGCCTTCTCCAGGTCCCAGGTAAAAGTTTAAGTAACAATATTTTTTTAAACAGAACATGAAGGCCTTCAGTACTGTTGTGAGTGTGTTGTGTTCTTCTATTGAACATGGGGAATATTGTCACAGTTGCTTTTCTGTACTTGAACTGCAAACACGCACAATTTCACCAGTTAAGGGAGCTTTATAAAAACTTTCCAAGAACAAAAATAGCTCATGAGAGTTTAATTTAAGAACTAAGAACTATTCATTTTCCATGGTTTTCTTGATAATAACCAAAATTACTTAAATTCTTACATCAACAGCTATGGCATTGTACCGCCAAAAACACTACTTTTAAGCATTCCATGTTTTCTTTTCTGTTTGCTTTAAACACATGATACACACAAGAGTTAATACTTGATTGCATAACCATTGTTTTTGATGACTGCAGCCATGCGTCTTGGCATGCTCTCCACCAGCTTCTGACATTGTTCTGCTGTCACAGCAGCCCATTCCTGTTGGACAAATTCAAACAAATTTTCTTTGTTTTTGGGCTTGTGGTTCTCCATTTTGAGTTTGATGATTTTCCACAGGTTCTCAATTGGATTAAGATCTGGTGATTGAGCAGGCCAAGGCATGGTGCGAATGTTGTGGTTCTCCATCCAGGCTTTAACTGACCTTGCCGTGTGGCAAGGGGCATTGTCTTGTTGGAAAATCCAGTCATTCGAGGCAGGAAAGAGTTTTCCAGCTGATGGAAGAAGACTGTTTTCAAGGGTAGTCCTGTACATGACCTGGTTCATTCGGCCTTCACACAATTGCATTTGCCCTGTTACACTCAGACTGAAACAACCCCAGATCATGACTGATCCACCCCCATGTTTTACTGTAGGGGCAAGACAGTCTGGGTTGTAAGCTTCTCCAGGCTTCCTCCTAACCAGTAAGTTGGCTGGAGTGGGCATCAATTCAAAATTGGATTCATCACTGAAGAGAACCTTAGCCCAATCATCAACAGTCCAATCCTTGTGGTCTCGAGCAAAGAGTAACCGGGCCTTCCTCTGCCTTTCATTGATGAAGGGCTTCTTGCGTGCTCTGTGTGACTTCAAACCAGCTTCAACAAGTCGGTTTCGAACTGTCCTTGCTGAACAAGTCACATTTCTCGACAGTGCCCACTCATTTTTAAGGTCCCTGGAGGTCTGGCAGCGATTCCTGACACAGGAGCGGATGAGTGCCGCAGTCATCTCGTGGGGTAGAAAGACGTTTCCTGCCACGGCCAGGTAGCAATTTGGTAGTGCCATGTTCAGCTTGTTTTTTTTTGTTGTAATGAACGGCTGTCTTGGAGATCTTCAGTTTTTTCGCTACCTGTCTCTCACTCATACCAATTTTCAGCAGTGCCAAGATGGCTGCCTTTGTGGCTTCACATAATTCTTTTGTTTTAGGCATTATGTGAGAGCTGACAACTTCTGAGTTGTGCTACGGCTTGAATGTAAGCAGGAAACCACTCTAGGCCTAAGCTTAAGAATGTCAAATAGGACATAAAGTATTATGTGACCAGCTGCATTTTTTGTTGTGTTCATTGTATTATACGTTTAGTGGTACCAGATATTAGAATGAACAAGAAATTGAAGAAAACAAGGGTGGTCTAATAATTTTTTCCATGACTGTATTTTTAGCAGAGGCATCACCTTTATGTCAATCTCTGGGCAAATCAACCCAAACAGGAAAAGAAATGCTCAGAAATTCTGGGTAATTTCAAAATACTGCAGAAATAATGTAACTATATTGATGCAGAAACCATATCAAGCAGGTAGCAAAACCAGCTGCCCCTCCTGTTATCTCATGATATTTATCCTGTGAAGTTGTATTGCACTTGTGTTTCAAGGTGCTCAGGGCTGCACCTCACTGCACAGTGCCTTTAAAAGCTTTAAGTGGGCAAGGAGATGTGCTGCTGGATGGAACAAAGACACAGCAGGGACAGGACAACTAGGTGGTGGACTATATGGAAATTGTGGGTAAGACAGTTATATGTGACTTTTCGAGCAGAAGCATTTAGATCTGAACTGTAATCAAAGAGGGCAAGGCTTGACAAAGGGTTAATTTCTTCGAGTCATATTGGTCTGAAAGTATGACACCATTCATCAGCAGTAATTGAGCTTTTTTCTAGCTGCTATTGAGAAGCTGTGGTTAAAAATAAATAAATAAAGAGAGAAAAAGCGGTACATGTGTTCTACAACACCAGGGTTGAAATGCTAACTTTCCATCATGCAACTTTCCCACAAACTGTTTAATGGCCATACTACCAAAGAAATTTGTCATGACAGCTTTAATATTGATGGTGCAGGTCTTAGTATGCCTGCACTAATTTAAATGCTCACATGGGAGGAGCTGGCAAATCATGAAGGCATGAAAAGTGTTATCAGGAGCAGAGCAGCAGCTTCCAGCCAGAGAAAGTCAGCACTACTCTGATCTGTTGTGTTATTTTGATCCAACTCTCAATGGATTGAATATTATTTCCAAATAACTGTGCCCTGGAAGAGCCCAGGGATGAGCCATATGAAGTGAAGGTACAGAGAGCAAGCATTTTGGGCTGAGGCTGTGCTGCTTGTGTAACCCCACAGAAAGCTTGTTGCCATGGATTTGTGGCCGCATGCACCGCCAGTTTGCTCTGAGAGTTTGGGGATTCAAGGATGGGATTACAACTTCTGAAGCAGCCAGCAAAGGCAGTGGTAACTCTGGCTTTGAAAAAAGGACTTCAAGAATCCAAAAAATGCAAATATAGTTCATTAAGTTCAGTTTTGCACTATAAAATACGAGGCAAATAATAAAGAATGTGCTAATGCCTTTTTCACAGTGTGTAAAATTCTGCCCTTTATGAGGTAATTTCCCTCCTGAGGCTTCTTCTGGCTCTCATAGTGTCAAACAGATCTGCCAGAGGATGCTGCCTTCAAAACTCGCTCTAAACACTTGGGCAGCTTTCCTGCAAGTCCTGGCTCAAAACATTGCTCTTTTCCCAACAGGGTTTTCAAGAATTCATGTAATGAGGCAGACCCACATCCCCATTTAATTTATAAATAAACATAAATCAACCAATCAACACAATGTCAGTCAATTAATTTATTTCTTTTAAGAGAGGGATCCTACATTGTGTCTAGACATTATTCAAGATACGCCCATGATTATGTTAGTCATGAGTTATAGATGAAATGTTAAATCTGTCACAAGACATGCTTTATAAATCCAATTCTTATCATATGGAATTTCTACTAAGTATCTATAAGTAGAAGAACACTGTATTGTTTAGATATCATTAGTGAAAAAAACAAACTCTGACACTAGGTGCAAAATGGGTTGGTAATTTTTTAGAAATGCACATTTTAAGAATATTTAGCACAAACAGTTTCATTTATTGTCCCCCTTTCCACTCCATATTTGCTATTCAGTGTTTGTGCCTATCAGCACACAGAGGTGAGTAAACTCTGCTACAAGTAGCAACCATGCACTAAAGTTGGGCCAAGTTATCAAACTACTCCTTGCGTTTAGAGGATGGAGGGACCCTCGTTCTACTAATCTGATGACATAAAGCCATAATCTTATGAGACAACAAGCTCAGAATTTTACAATGTAAAAAGTTGTAAACTTATAAGAAAAAATATTGAATGACGCATTAATGACCTAAAACAAAAATGAAGTATTTTTCGGTGAAACTCAGTTTGATTTCTATATTTATGTATTTAAATTTGTTTCATATTATTATTTTTAAATTACAGTGGTTCTTAAACACTATCATATTACCTATCTAATTTAGGTGATCAAAGATCAATTTACTCAATTTACAATTTATTTATACAGCCACCGCTGTATTCTGGGACCTGCACCACCTGCCCTTTGAATGTGTGTGTCCTATTGTGCTGTGTGTGTGTGTGTGTGTGTGTGTGTGTGTGTGTGTGTGTGTGTGTGTGTGTGTGTGTGTGTGTGTGTGTGTGTGCGTGTGTGCATGAGAGTGTTCTAGTGCTAGAGTCTGCCACTGCTGCTCTCAGGTTACCACTGCACTCATCCATGACTCCATCCACCTGCGTTAAAGAAAGCTGATTGGTGCAGAATGTTCACCGGCTGCAGCCACCAATCAGGAGCGCTAATGGAGGATTGAAAAGCTGACAGACCTGAGAGTCAGCAAGCTGTAGGCAGCCTGGGGCCTGTACTACGTAGCTGGATTAAGTCATCCAGGATAACTCTGCGACAACTCGCTGAACTTCACCGGATCTCCGTAATCCAGATCTGCTGTACTACGAGGCTCGTTATCAATTCAATAAGTGAATCCGGCTGGGATCTGTGCGCGTACACATAAAATGGGCGTGGTCAGCATTTTCCACAATGGAGAAGAGAGCAACCTACTTCACGGCAGAGGAGCAGCAAATAATCCTGCAAAAGTATGAGGAGTACCGCAGTATTATCCAGGCCAGGAGCAACATGGTGAAAAATATGGCCCCACATTTTCCAGAAACACAAGTCGCTTAAAATGTAATAAAGAACTCGTCCACATTAAACTAAAATTATGTAATTAAATAGTCTTTTAAATGGTGATGAATAATTATCTTTTTTATTTTAAATGTAATATAATTAGCCTAAATATAATATTTAATTTCACTTTTAGTGTACTTCGGATCTAAAACAACATTTGTCCCACTGTCATGATCCACCGCTATTGGACAGTGTAAAACATTTCCTCTTTTTTGTTAATAAAAATAATAAATGGACAGTGTTGATAACACTGGGATAAATCTATGAATGAAATTAAATGTAAATTAGATATTTAAAAATATTTCTTCAAACTAAATTATGTCTCTCAGTTTCATGGTGTTACTACCAAAATTTGGAGATCATATTACATTAGACAACATTTAAGATATGATGATTACTTATGTAGGCTAATTGAACTTTAAACCAAAATTATTGTTACTTGACTTTATCCATAATAAAGTTCAGTACAATTATCAGCATGTGTTGTCTTTTATCAGAAGTAAACATCCACGGATCAAACGTTATCACTGACATTGAGAAATAATGTCAAATAGTTTGAATTAAACAAGTTACTGTTTTATTTCATGGAGTTTTGTCAGCAGTCTTCAGATGTTGTGATATGTGCCTTTAGATTAATTTTATTGCATTCATGAATCTTGTGATTGTAACCTAAAATATGTTAACACCAATGACAGAAATAACATAAAAATACTTACAAGAACGATTTTTCTATGTGTCCATTATTGTTGCTAAAACATCATGGTCAACATACTAATAAATACTCTACATTTGTCTCAACGCAATTAATTTTTTCACTTGTTTGACCAGGAAAATCACATTCATATTTTCAAAATGACATTAGTGCATTATTTGCCATGTAATTGGCTCCAGCAGGTCACAGATGTGTATAAGTCCCTCCCTTGAAAATCTGTACCTCTCATACAAGATTTCTTCTGGTAAATCAAGCCGATTACTTCGGTCACGAAAAAAACGCTCCAGACGAAGCGCTCCTCTTACAATTCATGCACCGACATTAACCGGTTCCGGCAGGAATGGGCAAGCCATTTTCCAAGACAGCAAATTGGTGACTGTGAGGTCTTTTATGCCCGCCCGAGAGAACCGATTGGTCAGCGGGCGGTCTGTCACACCCCGTGAGCTCTTATCCTGGAACTTAACCTGCTCCGGACCAGGTTTGGCGTTCAGCATCAGTTACCGGGGCAACGTGTCTGGATAAAAAGTGATCCACATTCGTAGTGCAGAAAATCCGAAACTTATCCAGGAAGTTATCTCTCTAAGAGCTAATCCAGCTTCGTAGTACAGGCCCCTGCTCATGTGCATTGTTGCTCTTGATATAAATTGATGTTAAAACTCTGTAAACTTGTGAGGCACTATATTTGTGAACTTGTTGTACCATCATTAGAATTGTTAGTCACCTTTGGGATTGGGTGTTGTTTTGGGTTGTACTTCTTTTTCTTAGTTATTTAAAATGGTTAGATAGCTTTTGGGTTATTTCTGAATTTTGTTTAAACAACAAGATAGTGGTACAACTCTTGCTCAGAGTCTCTTTTTGTTCCCCCTCGCTACCTCTTGCTTTTGTTAACAAATAACTTTTATTCAACCACTTAACATATTTATATTATTTCCCTTTCCCCAATGAGATGGCCGTAACAACAGTTTTGACAATGTGTTTACTAGGATTATTAATTATGACATTTTGTACACTGAAAAAAACAGAAGTGATGTACTGTAAGCATCAGCTTTATTTTAATCCCTGAATGAGTTTTGGTCTTGAACACTTAAGAATATTTTTGGGGTTAGCATGTAGGTCAGTATTGAGCTGGTTCCATCAACTAAAAGCCTATGGAATTTTCTACTGTGTTCTTGGATTATTGCTGATAATAAGGTCAGCGGAGAACTGAAAAGAAAATTAGGAAAATTGCATATTTTGGTCATCATGGCAATCCTCTTGAATGAACCTTACATTCACATTTTTTGAGTGTAATCAGTAATAAAAACCCCAAACAAAACAAAACTGTTATCCACAACCATTTTGTAGTACATTTTAGCATTTGTTGGTAACCATCCTTTTAATATCAAAATAACACAGCAACAGCAGATACAGTTTATGTTGCAAAATAAAATGTTTAAACTTGTTTAAAAGTTTATAGCACAGAAAAAATTTCAGGCATTTTATCTAAACCGCTAAAATCCCAGATATTTAGCCTATGAGAAAGTCAGAAATTTGCATTTAAAAAAAGAGGTTGATTCCTGAGGAAGAAGTTGCCTGAC
Source organism: Scarus forsteni (assembly GCA_036419115.1). Taxonomy (NCBI): domain Eukaryota; kingdom Metazoa; phylum Chordata; class Actinopteri; order Labriformes; family Labridae; genus Scarus; species Scarus forsteni. The sequence continues at coordinate 49,498,281 of JAZDUH010000098.1, forward strand.
TCGCTTCCACTTAACAACCTGCTATAGGCCTTATTATTGTTTTACTCTAATTAATCCACCGATAAGTGTATACAAACAAATGCATGTAAACAGACAAATATGTGACTAGCAGTTTGTGATGTGGATTGGCAAAATTCTATGCATATAGTAAAAATTAAAAAGACAAAAATTGACAATGAAGAAAAACAAATAAGCAAAAAAAAAAAAAAAGCTGTAAAGAAAGAGGAAAGAAAGTAACCCAGAAAAAGAGAGATAAGGGCAGAAAGACAAAGAAAATGGAGAAACAAGGTAAAATGTGTAGCAGCTAAATGATCTTAAATGAAACAGAGTGGTATATTTGTCAGAAGTTTCATGATTAGTTAGTTATGGTCATTTTCCTTTGAGAGTCCACCTTATTCTTGTGGGTTACTGATTTTAGTTCTATTGATAAGCGCAGTAAAAGAGGTCTAACTACTGGGTGGTAATATGCTTTTTCTGTTTTTCAGTTGAGCAGTATTTTCTTCTTGGCAATAATTGGGGCTATAAGCAGGGTTATTGTGATTTGTTTTGAGTTAGTGCTGAGTTCTTCTAAGTTTCCAAGAATGCAGATGGAAGGGAATAGTGGGATGCTGTTGTTAAGGAATAGGGATAGGGTGGTTGTTGTTTGTTTCTAGAAGTTGTGAATTGTATAGAACCAGAGTGCGTGGAGGTGGTCATCAGTGATGTGCAGTGAGTGTCTGTTTTAGTGTGTCCTATAATGTGCATCTTGTACTGTGTGAGGTGTGTTCTATGGATGATTTTGTTCTATATTACCTAAGTTTTAATGTTGCTGGACATGGAGAATATGTCTGTTCAGACTACGTTCCAAAACTGATGGTTAGTTTGGATATCACTTTATAATATGAAAATTTTCTTTATTAGGAATAACTCCTTGAGATGTGTCATCTCACTTTTGAGTGAAAAAAATGCCTTTTTGAAACACGTTTACGACCATTGAATAGTACACAAACAAAACATTACATGATAAAAGCAACACAATACAATGCAATACAAGAATACAAAAAACAAACAACAAAACAAACTAAAATAAAATATAATAAATCAGAACGTAGGAGAGCTATCAATTAATGACCAGTATACAACCTCAGGATAACCTTTGTGTGGCAATTTGAGGCAGTGAAACAGTGTAGTCTGTATTGAACATTCAGGTCAGTGATAATCACATTGAAGGTAATAATATTGACAAGTAGGGCATGGTTAAAGTTAAACATGTGAAATTACATTATTTGAAAACAGGAGAAAAGATAAGGAAACAGGACATATTTAAAAGAATGGAAATATGTAAGAGACCTAATATTTGCTGGAAGACTGCTCCAATCTGAGGGAGCTTTGAACATAAATGCTTTTTTAACTATCCATTTAAAACCTTAGAAACAGAAAAAAGCTGTGTTGTATGTCTGAGTTCATAATCAAAGAAGAATTGTACCTAAAGTTGTTTCAGATAGAGGAGATAACTAAGATGAATATGTCTTTGAAGTTTATTTTTCTTAAACATTGAATATGGTGTTTGTATTTAAATTCAGAATCCAGCTTGAGACCAGGGTGTTTTGTGCGTTCAACATTTTGCAAAAACTGTCCATTAAGAAATGATAAAATACAGTTTTGATCTTTTTTTATAGACTGAGCAGTACCGAAAATCATAGTATGAGATTTGTTCTGATTGAGAGCTGACTGAACGTGTTGTAGGTCTGTTCTAGAAGTGTAAATTACTGTCATCTGCATAAAGTTGAACATTTCTTTGTGAAAAGATTAACGGAAAATTGTTAACAAAAATATAAAAAAAGAAGTGGACCAATCATTGAGCCTTAAGGCACACCTCGGTGTTGAACTGAAGTGTTTTATATGTCCTTGGATAACGACACACTGTTTTCTACATGAAGGTAGGAGTAGAACCAGAGTACTGCATCATGTGATAAACCAACTGAGTAGAGTTAGTTATTACTTTCTGCACTTCCACTGGTGTAATAATTTTGAAGGAAAAACAATTATTCACTGGATCATTGGCTGTAACGTAGGTGAGCTGGACTCAGTAGTGGTGCAAACTGAGGAGAAGTGCTGATTAAAAGCCTGAGCTATTTCAAGAGGATCCTGAAGTATGATATTGTTAATCATTAATTTATTGGGTGTTATTTTGCTGGACACATTAATAATATTTTTGATTTTATTCAAGAATTGTTTGAGATTTTTTAAATCTTGTGCAGCAGAGTTTTTTTATTAATTTGTTTTTGCATTTCGAGTCAAGGTTTTACTTGTGTTTCGTAGTCGCCTATATTTTTCCCAGTCAACTGGATCCTTTGTTTTGCGGAAAGTGGCCCAGGCATCATCTCTGCTTCTGAACATGACTGTAAGGTCTGAGGTTATCCATGAAAGGTGCATATCCTTAGCTTTAAAAGTTTTCAGTGGAGCATGCTTATTCAGTACATACATAAATTCAGAATGCAAAAATCCCGTGCATCTTGTGCATTTGGAATGAGCTGAAACCAACCCTGGTTAATTGAGATTAAGTCACTTATAAGTCGATCCTCATTTATTTTTTAAAATTATCTAATTGTTTTTAATTTAGTTGTTCATTTGGGTAGCTTTATTTTCCAAACAAAGTAAATGATTGCATGGTCATTGAAACAATCAGACATATCTCCTTTTTTAATAAATCTGTTTGGGTGAGAAACCAGCATCCATGCAAGCAGAGATTGTGTTGTAGGTTTAAAACAAGTGGGTTCACATACAGCTGAGTAAGGTTGAGTGTTTAATTATTGTCCTATTTTTGAGGGTTTGTTGGTCTAGATTATTAAAATCTCCTAATAAAATAATTTAATTCCTAAATGTAATATGATTTAGGGTAGCAGCCATACAGACAAAAGATTCTAAGGGTGCACAGGGGGGTCTATACATTTTTCCATAGGTAATGTTTTTGTTCTTGTGCAGGGTTACTTTGACAAAAATACTTTCATAATGTATAGGCTTGACTTCAGGTTTAATTAACTCAGATGTCAAACTGGAAGAAATATATGTATCAACTCCTCCACCCTGGTATTTCTGTCAGCTCTGTAAAGGAAATAGTCTTTTAGAACAATGTCATTATCAGCTATTTGACTAGTGAGCCAGGGTTCAGATAGTGTAACAACATTTGGTTTATACTGGTCGATCCAAACTCGTTACAAGTCAATTTTTGGTTGACGGCTTCTTACATTTAAAGAGTCTGTGAGGAGTTTCTAAGTAATTACAAAAAAGTCTCACTTTTAGATATATGCCTGATTGAAATACACACTTCTATTTTTTATAGCATCAAAATAGGTTATCTATAAATGCTACTCCTTAGCCTTCTGGTCGGGTCGGCCTGGATACTCAACTTCAGGAACAAAAGAATTAAAACTAGAGCAAATTTATATTATTTTGTTATTTATATTACACGTCTTAGAGCACCGGGCTGTAAGTAGCGATATATAGCCCGCTACAACTACGATAATAAGTTTTCCAAAAAATTGCTTGTTGTCACACATCAAAAACTACCGCTACGTAACTAGAAAGTAATACATTACCTCGTCGCTTTGCATCCTGTAAGTTGTTGAAAAAAGAAGTTGTAAAGCAATGCAGAGTTCTGATGAAGGTTCGAGGTGCATAACAACAAACAAACACACGCTTTGGCTTGCAGACGTCTTTTGGTGCGTTCCAGTTGTAGTCAGAAGTAGGAATTTTGAGTTCCAAGTAGGAAACTTAACTGGAACGTCCCCTGAAGTCTGAATTTCCTACTGGGAACTTGGTGAAACCTCGCCACCCCGAGGTGTCAATCGAAGATGGATGCCCCCAGTGTGAACAGTTATTTAGCTCCTGTAATAATCCATTTATTTGCACTTCTGACTGGGGTGTGTCGCTCTAGATCAGCTGTATACATAGTATTGTTAGACTTGTATTTACAAAAATGCTGCCATAGTGATGATCACATTCTTCATGCAACAACGCAGGGCGTGCTAACAACAGCTAACAATAGCCTGGTAGATCGGCATGTTTTTTTTCTGACTTCAACTGGAACGCCGATAAGTCAGAGATGATGTCGCTCCCATTTCCGAGGTTACTGGAATGGTAAATGGTAAATGGACTTGAGCTTATATAGCGCTTTTCTAGTCTTGGACTACTCAAAGCTGCTTTACACCGCAGGTCACACTTACCCATTCACACCCATTCGCGCTCACATTCACTCACTGATGGTTCAGAGTATCTATATTAGTTATCCATCAGTATTTCTAACACATTCACGCCCTTTCATGCCAATTTACACACCACTGACCCAGCAGTGGGAGCAACTTGGGGTGAAGTGTCTTGCTCAAGGACACATCGCCATGTGTCGCCTGGAGCTGGGCTTGAACCTGAAACCTCCCGATCACTGACCAAGTGCACTATCCAACTGCGCCACTGACGGTAATGCTGGAACGCAGCATTACCACAGTCGCTGCACGTGCTCATGGGTAGCAGAGTCTTTATTTTGCCGGTAATAGATTCTCCTCATAGCATCTTTAAGTGAATGATCTTTAGACCTTTAATACAATCCAATTTCATACGCTGAGTTCATATAGAAGATTTCACTGACAAGATTAAAAAAGAAACCTGAGTTGATACTGAACAAACTTGGGAGCATAAATATACCAAACAAGACTTGATCAAATCTTATGTTAAGGTTTCTTACCCATTTGTTTATTGGTATGTGTCGTTTATTGGTATGTGGTGTGATTGTGGTTTGAGGATATGTCATGATTCTGCCTCATGTTCTGTTAAATCCCCAGTTTTGTTCTTGTTTTTTGTCTTGTCTTCATGTTTCCTGTTTTATTTTGAAAATCCACCCATTTCTCCTTGGTCCCTGAGGTTTTGCTTCCTGCATTGTCACACCTGCTCCCTGATTGTGCTTCCCCAGCTATGTCTCTTCAACCCCAATTACCTTGTGTATTAAACCCTTGTGTCTTCCCTTGGCTTGTTGCCAGATGTTGTACATTCATGTCACTCTCTAGTGTTTATTCCATAGTCAGAAGTCTGATCACAACCTCCTTGGTTTGGACCTCACCTTTTGTCTTGTGCCTTTTTCGATACCTCTGTCTGGTTTTTGGCTGCCTTTTGTGCATCGAACTCTGCCTAGTTTGACAACCACCTTTGTGTACTGAACCCTGCTTTGTCTGACAGCCACCTTTGTGTATTAAACCTGTAAATAAAGACCCTGTTTTTGCCCCTCGGACTCTGGTCGTCTGCTTCAGAGTGTTCTGTGTCTGTTGTTCATGTAATTTTTGTCTTGTCTTATTTTATTGATGTTGTATAATAGTGGTGGATGTTTGTGGTGTATATTTGTGATGTTCATTTTAGTTTTGGAGGAAATACTGCTTGCCAATATTATAGGTCAGTGAGATGTTGGAGTGTTAGTAAGGTGTTGTTTTTGAAGAAGTGGTTGAGGTCTGTGATTCCCTTGTCTTTCCATTTGGTTCCTGTTAGGGGTGATTTTTTGGCTGTGAAGTTGGTTTTGAGTTGTGGGTGAGAATGTGGTGTTTCTTATTTATATGTACACCTTAACACAAAAGTTCTGAGTTGACTTTCTTTTTAATCAGGGAATTCATAATCCAATCGTTGTGTTGGGTCTAGTCTTTATCTCTCCCTCACTCTTTGCCCTGTACAGTGTTATATGCAAGTTGTTGTATTGGCTGCACATCCTCCCCTTTAGATGGCTGCTTGTTACAATTTTCAAACTGTGGTGAATTTAAAGAAACATCAGGCTGTCTTTGGCGAGCTTTCTCACACAAACCTAGTACATTCCTGCCATGACCAGTTCACTTGTTTGTCCAGAGCTCTGCCCTTTTGCCAATTGGCATCATCTTTTACTACAAATCATGCCCTTCTCACTGCAGCCTCTGCCTCTCTGCAAAGCATCACTTATGCTGCAGTGAGGTTGGGGTATTTTCTATCAAAAAAGCCTGAAAAAGTGAAATCTTTTTGGGAGGTCTTCGCTTTTGCATACCAACATACATTCAGAACAAAAGGCAAAGCAGTTTATCTGAAATGCTAGAGTAATAATTTTATTTGGAGACACACAGACACACATATTCATAGTAAAAGAACACAACAGACCCCTCCTAATGCAGCCAAACAAATACAAGAAATATATATATAAAAAGAAATTATGACAATGGTGTGACAGAAGTGAATCATTAACAAAATAAGCCATTACTTGATAGGAAACAGCACACAGCTGTCAGTCTGCTGATCAATTGAACAGAGGGGCCATGTCTCAACGTAATGAGTAAAACTTTGTTAAACAGTATTGCTGGTGCACACAGAAAGGACTGAGAAGTTAGCGGGGTACACACATAAGGATTTTCTTAGCCTAAAGAGATTTTTTATCTATTGGAGACCCATACATGAAGATAAAATATCAGGCAATAAACAGTTTTAATCCTACTGTGTGTATTATGTACAGTATAAACTCAACACAGCACACCACTAGGGATGTAACAGTTAAAATGGTAAATTGCGGTAAAATTTCCCACGGTAATCATTACCATGTCCTATTAAAATTACCGTTATACCGTGTTTGATTACCACACTGCCTTAATAACGCAGGGTGATGCTGCTCTTTGACTGGAAAAGCCTGAACTAATGTATCTGCCCTCGATTAAAGCGATATTCCGGGATGGAACAAGTTGGGTCATATCACAAGGTTTAGGACAGAAATTACCCCTACAGCAGTGTTTATGTGCAGCAGAAGCCCAGGGCGCCCGTACCAACCCCCCCCCCGCTCGTTTGCAGAGTTCCTCTGCACTCAGACGGGGCCATATTTTACTTGACCAAAAACACAAATAAACGGACTCCCACCGAAAAAATCTGATATCAGTCTGCATTCACGCTTTATTTAGAGAATTTTCAGTGCGTTACTTTCACACTAAAACACAGCTAAATAAGGCTCTATTTCTCATCGTGGCGTAAAACGGCCTTGCAGCGGAGGCCGTTTTACAGCTCCTCTCCGTCTCGCATTGAAGATGCCCCCAGCACGGTCATGGTGTTCGATAAGAAGGAGCCTGCACGAATTCGTGTAGTGTGTGTGTGTGAGTGTGTCAGAAGAATGCAAAAGCTAAACAGTGATTATTAAACATGATTACAAACTTATTACAAAGAGATATTCAAATACAAGGACAATTAAACAAGATTAGGACAGGGTTATAAAGAGACATTCAAATCCATAAAAAGATTATATACAATATGTACAAAGGTCAAAGCGTTCTTCACAGACCGTCATCAGACAAAGTGACTGTTTGCCTGAAGATGAAGGTCTGAGACCAAATGTTGAACGTTTTTTCTCTTGCAATTGAGACAGTGTGCAGACGATTATCTTTACGTTTTAATTGACTCTTTTTCTCCTATGCACCTGTCTCTTTAATTAGGCATGCTAAGTATCTCGTCATTTTAAATTCAATGACTGCAACATGTTCCAAAAAAGCTTGGACAGGGACATGTTCACCATTCCTTTAGCAACCTTCAGTGAACACTTGGGAACTAAGAACACTAATTGTTGAAGCTTTGTTGATGGAATTCTTTCCCATTATTGCTTTATGTGCTACCTCACTTGCTCATTGTTCGGGATCTCTGACATATTTTGTGCTTCATGTTGCTTCTCACAGTTTCAATGCGAGACAGGTCTAGACTGCAGGCAGGCCAGTCTAGTTCCCGTACTCTTTTACTACAAAGCCACACTGTTGTAAGATGTGAAGAATGTAGTTCTTCATTGTCTGTCTGAAATAAGCTGGGACGTCCCTGAAGAAGGAGTTGTTTGGATGTCAGCATATGTTGAATTATTGCTCAAAATCTGTGTATACCTTCAGCTTTAATGGTTCCTTCACAGATATGCCAGAGGCAATTACACCACGCCATGCCATCACAGATGCTGGCTTTTGAACTTGCACTGGTAACAGTCTGGATGGTCCTTGTCCTCTTCAGCCCAGAGGACGTGATGTCCATGATTTCCAATAAACAATCTTAAATGCGGACATGTCAGACCACAGCCCAATTTTCCACTTATCATCAGTCAAATTTAGATGAGCTGGAGTTAGGAGTGAGGAGTTAGGGGTGTGTCTGGATGTTGTCAATATAATATTGCTTTCATTTTGCATGGCAGAGTTTTAACTTGCATTTGTAGTTGTTGTGACAACCTGTGTTAACTTAAAAAGGTTTTCCAAAGTGTACCCAAGCCCCCAAGTGAAGTTCTTTACAGATGGGTATTCACTGCTGGATGTACTTTAGATGGCGGAACTCCTTGCAATTGTACATTTAGAAACATTCTTAGATTGTTGGACAATTTGTTCACACAGTTGTTCACAAGGTGGTAAACACCACCCCAACCTTGCCTGTGAATGACTGAGCCCTTTTGGGATGCTCCTTCTAAGCCAAATCACAACATTCACAGGTTTCCATTTAACCTGTTCACCTGTGAAATGTTCCAAATGGGTTTTTAGTGAGCATTTCACAACTTTCCAAGTATTTTGTGCCACTGTCCTAGCTTTTTTGGGAGCATTATGAAGGCATAAAATCTAATGTGAGTGGTTATTTCCAAGAACAGTGTCAATTAGTACATCAAATACCTTGTATTTACAGTACATTCAGAGGGATAAAGGTAAAAAAAATGACTTGCAAATCATTGCATTCTGTTTTATTTGCATTTTAAACAAGGTTAAAACTTCATTGTAATCAGGGTTTGTAATTTAGGAAATGAGTTTTTTACACAATCTGACATTCAGTTTAACGAACTGTTGCAAATCCTTAGTGAATCCTCCAGTTTCAATATTATATTAGATTTTTTCAATTTTTCAATTCATGTTAATAGAGACTTTGAACCTTACAATCAAATGGAAGCAAACTCCCACCAATTAGACCAATGTGTCTGTAATTTTTCAGATTTCATATATAGGTAGTAGCTTGAAGTTGAAGATCCAAGTCTTTTTACTGTTTTCTTCAGGCTTATGGGGTTGTGCTTTTTGAGACACCTAGGCTTACCCTTGGCCTGTTCTGCGGTGGCAGCAGTGAAAGAGGGCTCCCACTGATATAATGCTCACCTGACAGATGGTGCTACAGGATTAATTCACTTTCCAATCCAAGTTTCAAAGTGCGGAGTCCCTAACTTTCAAAGCTATCAAAATGGTTTTACATGGATTGAGAAGAAACATGCATTCAGTCATTTGGATACTGTAATATGTTAAATTTAGGGGTGGTAAAGTGCTGAGCTAGTTCTGACTAAGCAATCACAGAGAGCGACCACACATTTATGTGTGCTGGATAAATTACCCTCATGCATGTCTGAACTCTTACAGCACCAAGATAGAGATGACTTTGCTGTTATGTATAAACCAACCCAATGTTTTTTGTAGCTTTTAAAGGTTCTACGGTTTTATTGACAGATGTTGCATACATTCAGAACAACATTTCAAGCACTTATCATGGAAAGTATGTGACATATAGGAACAAACCTCACAATTGTTAATGTGTGCACAGGTAAGGTACTGCATAAACTTAGGTTCGCAGTGACCCATACATATGCATATTCTGACCTGCCCATATGCAAAATTAATTGATCCATATGTTTTGTGAGTCATGAATACCAGCATTCAATGAACTACCAGTATGTAAAAATTTCTTGGAGGAACTAACGAAGGCGGGTGGTGAGTTGAGACCAGTGACAGGTGGCAACAATGGAAATGACAGCAAAAAAACAGCTCACATGTTGTGCATAGTACAATTTATCACAATGCAGGATCAGAGACAGTCTATCTATCTATCTATCTATCTATCTATCTATCTATCTATCTATCTATCTATCTATCTATCTATCTATCTATCTATCTATCTATCTATCTATCTATCTATCTATCTGTCTATCTATCTAACCTTGCTTCAATTTCAGTCAATGGTTATAAATAAATCAATTCAATCATTTTTTTACTTGTGTAATTTTTGGTTTGTGCAGCGAGTAGACAGAAGACATACGATGATGTCCATAGGTGGATTATTGGCTGCATTTGTATGCATGTTTTTTTGTGTTTATGTAAATTTATATAAATGCCAAATAATTGACAGATGATAGATGATGTGTTCCAGAATTGCATTACGGATGTTGCATTTTCAGCAGATAATTGGTCACACAGACTGTTGTCTTGCATTCCAACAATGCCTGCTGCAGGGTTAATTGGGGCAACATGTTGGACAGCACAGGGACCAAAATATTCCCAGTACCCAAGAGACCACAAACAGTTAATTTGTATGCATAATCTGTTCATATAGACGTGGTTATGTGCACATTAATAAAGAAAAATTGAATTTAACTGTAAATGTAAATATATTGAAATCTTAAGAGACTGAAGTCAAACCCCTGCTGAAGTTGATGTTTTGTGTTCATACTGGCAGGATAGTGCTTGTGTGAGCTTATTTATGTTTCCATCAGAGGGACACATGTCATTTGCATTTATTCTTCACATTAACCTATGACTGCCTCTTGGAAATGTTTGCCCAGCACCAAGGAGGGGAAATAGCTCCGCTGCTGAAGGATGCAATTTCCGACATAACATCATAGAAATTATGTTTGTCATCATTTGACATTGATCTCACAGTCTGTATATACCTTTGACAACATGAGCAGTCATCATTGTTGGAAGTAACTGCATTAAAAAATAATGTTGGTTCTAACACCATTATTGTTTCCAGTGATGGGTAATCTAATAATTACCATTTCAAATGTTACAACGCCATTACCTTCACCAGCCTTGAAATACTATGCACCGATGTCTAGCAGCTGTTATCCCACCTGACTTGCTCAGCCAGGCACAGGACGGAAGCTGCACTGCAAACAGTCACACAAGAGAACTAGAAGTCAGAGTTGCCATGTCTGTTTATTATAAGAAACTTTTGGCTTCTTTTGTTGAAAACTTGTCAATAATCACAGTTCTGGGTTGCCTTCTTTGGGCTTGTTCCAAAAGTGCAGTTGCTCATTTGGGCTTGCGGTGCCCCATAAACCCAGGAAGGATCTGATGCACTCTCTACTACCAATATTAACTCAATTCAGAATTTACACAGACTAGACAAACATAGTGTTTCCACCAAAATGAAATCCTTATAGCCAGAATTAAACTTATTTCTCATGTACCTATTATTGTTTTCATCATAATAGAGCTGTAAAGGATCAACATAAAAATTTGATAAAAGTCCAATTATGTCTGTTTGGTTACAAAAATCAAGGTTAAAGGGATAGTTCAACTTTTCTGAAGTAGGGTTGTATGAGCTTTGTATGGCCACTAAAGTACATTAGATGCAGTAATAGGTTCTCTCCTCCCCCTCAGTAAGTCACAATTTGTAAAAGTTTGTGATGCAGAACTAACTGTAAATAGGGAAGTATTGTACCAAGTACAAAGGGTATTTTCTCTGCCTTCAAGAACTCCCATCAAAAATAATACCACAGTTTAAGAGTGTGCTACCTATACATGTTTTTAAGTGCATTAACTTTTCAGAAATATAAAGTTTATCAGGAACTCACCGACTCACGTCATGTATTCCCCTGCACCACAGACTCCTAAAGACTGTGGCTTACTGAGGGAGAGGAGAGATCTCTCTACTGAATCTAATGTACTTAGGGGCCTCATACAACCCAACTTAAAAAAAACTGAACCATCCCTTTAAGCTGTTTAGTGATAACCGAGTTATAAATAACAGTGGCCGCCTCCTTCCCTTCTTGTATAAAGGAAAGTATGTTCCACCTCCAAATAGAGGTATTAAAGGAGTAAATTAAGAGCTAAAAAAGAAAAATAATATAGTGAAATTGTAATGTAATGTAGATGAAAATGTAAACACAGTTAATATAGATGTCTTTTAAGAAAAAAAAAGTAATATCGCAATAGAGAAAAAAAGATGACAATTGCTTGTTTGGGCTTGTTTTTATCACCCTGGTTGTGTAGAAAAATCTGGCAACACTGCTCGATGCAACAATGGGGAGGCTGTGGAGCTAAAACTGACATTTTCAGAATGAAGTACAGACACTACTCCAGTGTCACTGATGTAAAAGACAACAACAGTGTACATTATGTCCTAGAGCAAAGTGTTTCTCCATTTCCATTGTGAGTAATTCTTTATGTATTGATAATGCCAGCACTGCTAACAGCAGGCCAGGTAACAACAAGGAGGGACACAGAGATGGGGCCACACTGGTCACGCTGAAAAAGCTTATTTCAAAAAAGTAATGTAACAATTTCTGGTAACTTTACATTTCATTTGCAAAGGAGTAGGCTATTTCTGTTAGTAATTCAGTTATTTTTTGGAGAAAGTAAATAGTAACTATAACTGATTACTTTTTTAAAGTAATTTGCTAAGCGACCCTCATGTTTCATTTGTGGATCGAAAGTATAGAATAAGTACTCAGTTCATCATTCGACTAAATATAAGCAAGCACTATGGACTTCAGGCACATCACTGCACACCAATGCACCCTCTGCTAGCATAACTTAATCCTTCTTGCTGCAGTTATGCCCTGATAACTATATCTACTTCCAATACAGATGAAAGATTACTTTTTCCCCCTTTACAACACATGACTTCTATTTTTAAAGTGAAACACTGATGTACATATCATATTTTAAAACAGTAATATTAGCATTTACCTGACTTGCAACTTGAATAACAGAACGTGTAGCAATGGAAGAATAAGATGGAGTTACAGAAAACATTTGTTTTGATATTAAAACCTGTAAAGAAAGTCTTGAATAAATGTGTGTATATTATGTGTGGATTTCTTTGTTTCAAGTTCAACCATTATTTATTTGATGTTACGGGAAGTCTAAAGGTCATCAGTGACTTTTTGTTTGATTAGAAAATGTTTGTGTATTTGACCCACCCTTGAATGTCAAGCCAGAAATAAGCATAATACCTCCCCCTATTTTTTTTTCCATAACCTTTCACCACCACTTAGTGATTTAATTATGAGTTGTTATTTCACATGTTTAACCACACTGGTAATACTGTGACTTTGTAAAATTTATGGACTTATCATGAGTGAAACACAAAGGATATTTAAAGCAGCCTATAAGTGCTGATTGTATGCAGATTTTGCCCCCAAATGTGAATGAAATGTGTTGCAGTGATCCAGGATGTCTTGCAGATGGCCTGAAACAGATGGTGGAAGCACTTGATCATGTGACTAAGTGGGAGAAGAGGCACGGAGAGACTGCAGAATTGAAGATTGGTACATGTAGGACTTACTGGAGTAGCTCGTTTCCTAATTGTCACATTGTGTATGGGTAAGAAAAAGATCCACGGACAACACTGTGTGCATGTGTATTTGAGAATGGATGAGGCAGGTACTTTTACCTGTACTACTAGAACTTAAAACAATCAGAGTTTTTTTTTAAGAAGGCTGTGATCTTTTTGTGGTCTTGTACACTAACAACAAGGAAAACCACAAGGCAGAAAGAATCTGTCTGTCATAGACTGTTGTAACCTTCCATAATTAAGTTCAATTCAAATGTTTTTTTTATTGTTTTTTGTTTTGGCATGGATGCACAGATTATTATTGTTGAAGCATTTTATTAAAAAGAAAAACAGAAAAGAACATATACTATTGCTTAAATAATAAGTAATAATAATGATACAAATTTGCAATAGTAAAGGTTTAAAACATTATTTTTTATTATTATTTTTTTTAAATAACACTGACATGCAAATACATGGGATTATAGCTGAGTGGCTAATTTCCATCCACATCCTCATTTGGAGATTGAGTCAACACACAGAATCAAGAAACAGACATCCATAACAGGAATAAGAACACACAGAGAATATTAAAAGACATAGGGCTCTAATTTCATAGACCAGACGCAAGCGCAGGCGCACTTGCCCTGCACCAGCCTTCGCCTCGCGGACAGGATGTGACCAGCGCACTTTGCAAGTTTCCTGCAGTTCCAAGAAAGGCGCACTCCAGGAGCAGAGAGGCGCAGAGAGGCACATCCACGCCCACATCTCTTCGCATCTGCGCAAGTGGCAGAGAAGGAGGAGTAAAGCCGTGAGTGGGTTTATCACAGCCGAGCGCTGTCTTTACCAATCAAATGAGCGCCTCTCCTTGCCTTAAAATGCGCTGCGGCCGAGGCGCAGCATCTGATTGGTCTTAATGATCCCCGCCACCGCGGAAAGAGTGTGCTGGAAAGACCGGTCGAGGAGACGGTCAGAGCCGCTGTCACTTCAGCAGGAGAAGGGACAGCGGGGCGCGCATCGGAGGCCATGAAGTGTGTCACTGTTTGGGTCAGCTCCAGGGCTAGGACAGATGTAATCTGTTCCTTTGTCATTAATAGGAGTCCAAAATTAAGAGACAGTTACACAGCAGCTGGCTTATCCATTCAGAATACTTTTGATCCACCTGCACTCCTGGTTTGTCATCGACAAATAGCAGAGCCTTTAGAGATATACTGCATACTCTCCCAGTGTCTCCTCCTCATCCTCCTTGCAATAATGTACTCCATCTTTTTAGATCACGTTAAAAATAAAGACTAAAACAGAGAAATATGGGAAATCACAGTTAAATCCTGAGTGACATACATTTATTTCATCTCCTTTTTCTTCGTCTTTTTTCCTCCCTCTTTTCTTTGAATTTAATGAAATGAGAGAAGCCAGATATATACTCAGTATCAGATGTTAAGGCTGTTTATTGGTGACTTGTAAGATGTGCGTCAAACTTCCAGCTGCCGTCAGGTTAAGTTTCCATTATGACAAACGGCTTTAATCCAACATCAGATGTGACGGGACAGTTAATATAGATACAAATGTATATGCTGGTTCAGATGGTTACATTAAATAGCGATTGCTGTGATTGTTTATTGGATTAAAATGTGCCTGACACTCTGGAAACCTGCCTCTGAGGCTTTGTTGACGTGTGCAGACATATGCGCCTGTCACCAAATTACAGCTGTGGAGGGTGCGCTCCGCTTGCGCCGAGAATAGACCAGGTTGGAGCTGGCGTGCTTTCAGCGCACTTTCTGCACTGTTTTTGGCACGAAATTGTCACTGCGCCAACCTGAATCTGCAGACACCTCCCCCTGGTGCGCCGTAACCTCCCCCTGGTGTGCCGTCATACCCATCTCTGCGCAGACGGTCTACCAAATTGTCAAATTGGCAGCACACGGTGGTGCACCGGACAAAATTAATACTGCGTGGGGTGCGCCAGGCTTGCGCCCCCTGCGCTGCACCACGAAATTAGAGCCCATTCAGTCAAACAGACTATGACACCATACAGTCCAAAGAAATAGGACAGGGAGTTGGGGACCATGTGAATTATTCACACTAAATTATAAAGTGCTGGAATGCTTACTTAAGTGCCATAGTGCTAAAGTGCCAAATGATAAAGTACAAATTGTCAGACGACTGAAAGTTCTTGTCCTTGTTGTATTGCACATTGCCCAGGATTGCACAGGCATATATAGTGCCTATTGCATTGCACATTGCCCTACTTCCCAAGATAATAAAGTGCTATGTTAAATATAATATTGCATGTAGATCGTAACACACGGCTGCATATGCAGATGTGTCAGTAGATATTGCACTGAAAAAGCTTACATAGATTTATGCAAGCACTTAATCACAAAAATGGCAGCGGAGGCGGAAGCTCTGTTGTTGTGGAGGACTAACGGCTAAGCTAAAGGTTAGCCCCTACAGAACGCCCCTTCTATCCACCTTCCTCTCAAATGTGTGCTCCCTGGATGAAAAAATAAAGATCACCTACAGCTAGAATTCACATCAAACCGAGAGATGAGAAACTGTTGTGCCATAATTCTGACAGAGACATGGCACAATTCATCGATCTTGGTCAATGTTGTTAGCATCGAGGGGCTAGTCACATTCCGTGCCGACAGGAGCTGTGAACTCAGCGTAAGTCCCAAGGGGGTGCAACTCAGGGTGCGCTCAGGACCTGTGCAGACCTGCTGGCTTGTTAAAGAGCCCCACTGAACAGCTTGAGAGATGCTCCAAAAAAAAAACAAAAACAGTGGACCTCTTCCCCTTGTACGTGTTTTGAAACTGTTTCTGACACCTCCACTAAAAAAGTAATCTTTTTGAAATGAATTATTGTTTTTGCTAATCAAACAATAGTGTCTTCAACACCTCGCTGGACCAGGCCACAGTGCCATCATGCTTCAAGACTGCCACCATAATTCCAGTGCAAAAAAACCTCACATCACCTCTCTCAATAACTACCAGCCCATCAGACTAACCCCAATCATGATGAAGTGCTTTGAGAGACTGGTAAAGGAGCGCATTTTCTCCAGGCTGCCACCCATGCATGACCCCTTCCAGTTTGCCTACCGGACAAAATGCTGCACTGAAGATGCCATCTCCTCTGCTCTACACCTGAGCCTTGCCCACCTGGAGGAGAAGAACACCCACATGCAGCTGCTGTTCCTGGACTTCAGTTCAGCCTTGAATACCATCATCCCACAGCATCTGGTAGACAAACTGGAACCCTGGGATTCAACACTTCTCAGGTGCGCCATGCCAGGGTTAATTAATGGAATTTGTTGCCTATTTAATGGGGTTGGGACCATCATTTGTGTTGTTCAGAACTCAGGCTGATGCACAGCCGACAGCCCTATTAGACACTTTTAAAATTAATATGGCAAGAACCAATCAGCTAAGTTAAGAGAAACAAGTGGCCATCATTACTTCACTGAGAATCTACAATGTAATTAGTGATAAAAATAAAGAAAAGGCACTGAATGAGAAGGTGTGTCCAAACTTTTGGCCTACTGTATGTGGAACTACTGAACTATTCCTTTAATATATCTAAAGACTCTCATTGTACAGAGAATGATTGCTGAAAAAGAATGCTTTGATTTTTCCATTTCTATTTTTGGATAATTGGGGACTTGACTGAAATGTATGCAAGCCCACGCAATTTCACAACTGGTCAGATGCCTGTGAGTTGCACTTCTTGGTCCTTGAGAAAGCATTTACTGAATGGTGACGTCCACTGATAGACTTCAATAATATCCCAAAGGCTCCTTTGATAATTAAAGGCTGATATCACATGGGTCTATTAGATTCATTTTACAGCCAGTTTTGGATTCCTTATCTTCTTTGTGACAGTGTATGTTTTACAATATGCTGTTCCTCAGTCCTGCTCCCAGTGATCCTCCCCTCTGGCATTTTGTCTTGACAGTGAAATGACAAGCAGGGAGAGACTTTCTAGTGTCTGTCTTGTATGAGTCCTCTGTATCTGTCATTCTCTTCGTGCCCTCTTTGTCGAAGGGCTTTTTAGTCAGAAAAAAATGGGACGGATAGAGACATGCAGTTATGGTTTGTTCATTCAAGTACATGTAATATTGGTATGCTAATGTTTGTAACATTAGCATATCAATATTTGATTAGCAAAACAATAATTCATTTCAAACAGATTATTTTTAGTGGAGGTGTCAGAAACAGTTTCAAAACACGTACAAGGGGAAGAGGTCCACTGTTTTTGCTTTTTTTGGAGCATCTCTAAAGCTGTTCAGTGGGGCTCTTTAACAAGCTAAGGCTTTTCTAGCTTTCAATCTCTGTACTCTGGGTCATAAAGGTAATCCCTGTTCTACTCTGCTAGCTCATCATCTCTTATTCTAAAGTAAGCAGCCAACTGCAGGCTCTTTTTATTGTTATTTTTCCAATTTGTGATCAATGAAGCAGTATAAGAGATACCTGATTACCCAGGGTGAAGCCCTTGAATCAGATTAATGAAAAACTATGTAGGCAACCTGGTGAAAGCCTCTCTGGAGATGAAGTAGTGTTCTGCCTCCAGCTCTTTAAAACAGGGCTTGCAGTTGTGAACCATTAGACAAACACAGATATGCCCTGCTGCCCCATCTGGTTTTGACATGGATCCCAGCTGTCCTTGGTGCAGACTGAGTCTCCTCCTATGCTTTCCTGCAAGACAGCTTTCCTGGAACCCGTGGCTAGGAGGAGTTGAGCAATCTTTTCAATTACTGATATTGTGTTGCTCACAGTGGGATGTCAGGACAGCCAGACACCAACACCAACGTGACAGAATGGCTAGGTAGTGAGCGTTCACTGCCCTAGGTTACAATTCCTGCGTTCGTTTTGGACCCCACTTACTTTGCTACGCATGGTAGAAGCCATCACAGTCCTGTTCCTTTGGAAGTTTGCCTGCCAACCCCCAGCCATGTGCTGTCTTGGTATGGATCCAGTTATTATGGCAGCACTTTGTTTCTGAAAAGGACAAACAAAGACATTCCTCTGTGTTTTTATTGTCTTTTGAATGAAGTAGGCATCTATGGCTCATTCGTGTAAATGGACTTGATGCACTCAGCCTGTATACAGTAATTTTGTCTGATGCGTCTCTCTTCCATCTTTTAATCTTCTTTTGCAAACAATCAATTAATGTTCTAATGTTAAAATTCTGAACTTGGAAGAAATGTATTTTGCATGTTTGGTTGTGGTCTGCAAATGTTCCCTCACATTCCTTTAAAAAATCCATTATTCTGTTTCCTAACTAACAAAGTGTCCAAAGATTCCCTCCTATTTGACAGCTTCCATGGAAAGCCACATTTCACTATAAAGGCACACAATAAGTCAGTGACAAGGCCAATGTTTTTCTTTAAAAAATTCAACATGTTAAAAAATTAGGGCTGTCACTTTAGTGCATTAATTAGATCAATTAATTGCACCGCAAATTAATGCGTTAAAAAAATTAATCGCAAGATTAATCATAGCACACAAACATTTTTATATTGGCCAGCTGGAGGACCCGTACATGGCAGTGGCACGTCACTTCACACATGCGTCTCTAGTCAAACCAAACAAAGCCCAGGTGACAACAGGAATGGCATATTTAAGACTTAGTCTTATTGTATTTTTGAATTTATTTATCTATATTTGTACTACATTCTTTAATAATGTATCAGTTCTAATTCTTTTGCTGGATGTCCTCGACCTTTTTCTTATTTTGAATTTGATTTATGAAACACACTTAAAGCTATGGTCTATGATTTGGAAGCTTTGTACATCTTAATAACACCGTTTATAAGGCTGTTATGATCCTATGGTCCTATCTACACAGTATAAAGACCAAAAAGAACGAAAAAAAATCCATTCAGTACATCCGCTGCAAAGCTGCATACTAGCTGACCAATCAAACCTAGAAGCCTGTAAGGTTCAATTGGTCCGTGAGTTGGTCCGTGAGTCCATCCAATCCCCTGTCTCCCTCACTACGCAGCGTCCCGCCTCCTCCTCTCTACCTCCGGTGAGCAGCTAGCAGCGTTAGCTACTGAACTAGCCGGAAAAGCCTAGCCGGGAAGCCGCTTCCCTCTCCCGCGGGGCCCAACAGAGCTCTGCCCGCGGGTTGAGGCCTGTTAGCGGGCTAACAGCTAACGAATGGCCTCAGTCGGCC
This sequence comes from Scarus forsteni, assembly GCA_036419115.1. Taxonomy (NCBI): domain Eukaryota; kingdom Metazoa; phylum Chordata; class Actinopteri; order Labriformes; family Labridae; genus Scarus; species Scarus forsteni. Next base: position 49,517,743 of record JAZDUH010000098.1, read on the forward strand.
GTCAGACCTTCAGCATCGGCCTTTTCGCCCCTGGTTGATCAGGTAATGGCTTTGTTTACTACAGTGTGAGATGTCTGCTGAATAACTCTGGTTAGTCTGTGCCTGTCCTGGCTAATGACTTGTAGCGGAGCGGGTTAGCCTGTTAGCCGCTAATCGTTAGCATTGTAAGCTGAGCTGGGAAGGACAGGCCGAGAAAGATAAATCCTCCCCCACAATCGGCTCCGCTCTGGCGGCGCCAGACCCGCATTGCCGCCGGTCCAATTGAAATGGCTACTGCTGTGTGTTACAAGTGGGATGTCTGTCGTGTTTGATACTTTCAGTTGAGCTGAGCTGTTTTTGATTGAGTTTGCTGCTGATATATTATGCTAGTCGCTCGTAGCTCTGTCCGAGCCGGGGGCTTGTTAACAGGCGAGGCGACACGAGCTGGGGGCGGGATCTTGGAATACGCAGGGGAGAGATGAGGGAAGGCGGGGCAGACTGCGGTTTCAAATCGTAGACCAGAGCTTTAAAGTGTAATCTGAGTTGACTGATTGATCTTAGAATTTTCTGGACAAGTTCCCTGACTTTGGTTTTATTCTGTCACCAATAAAAATGTGGATTGACAAATCTTCACTTCTTCTTCATTTGATTAGTCCTGCACTACAGTTTTATAATATCCTAGAATTCAAATTCTTTATTTAGGTACTTTAAGCAGATATGACATTAAAATGCGATTAATTAGATTAATTAATTATAAATCAGATAATTAATTAGATTAATTTTTTTAATCAACCGACAGCACTATAAAAAATACATCATGCTAAGTCAGTTACATTTGCATCCTGGCTCTTAAATATTTGTTTAACATTCATATCTTCAGAGATAGATAGCTTGGTTGGATTTGAGCCTTTTTTAACATCTCTAAAATTGTAAATGTGATTGTACTACTAGTGTTTACCTGAGTAAATGTAAATTTCATCTTCTATATTGGCATTGAAGAGTTGTATTCTGTCTCTCAAGAGGGCACTAACAACAAAATCTAGAACAGGGGTTCCTTAACTTTTTCAGTTCAGGTCCCAAATGAGAATTTAAACAAATGAAAACTACTATAATGCTGTGACATACACAAATAAGAATATATTTAAATATACTGGGACTTGTTTGCACACACACTCACAAACATATCTATTTAATGTACTAACAAAAGTAGATGGAGATATTTTTTTTGTAACTTGCAGCAGATTTTAAAAAAGGCAGACAAGAGAGTTTTGGTTTAAAAAACTGAAATGTATTTATTGTTGGCTACATTATTTCAAAAGGCCTATATAATGCTTCTTGTTGTTTTGTTTGTTCTTTTCTGCAAAAGATAAAGGGCTTTAATTAAGTAGACCAGGCGCAGACGCGACGCACCTTCCCTGTGCTGCACCTGTGCCATGCCAACAGGGTGTGTCCAACGCACTTAGCAAGTTTCCTGCAGGGCGCACTGAGGCAATGCGCATCCACGCCTCCATCCCTTCCACTGGCGCAAGAGAGGAGGCGTGGATGAGTTTAACACAGCCCAGTGTCATCTTGACCTTTCAAATGAACACCTCTCCTTGCCTTTAAATGTGTTGCAGCAGAGGCGCAGTGACAAGTTCAATCTCTTCTCCATTGAGTCCAGCCTCAGTAGGCTGGTGGATGCAGTCATTCTTCCCTGGTCTGAATCCCTAGAACAGGGGAGGAAGGCTCTCCTCAGCCTCCCTCCTTCCTTAACCAACTAGCAGTCAAAGAGGAGGGAGACGCGTTTGGATGAAATGTATTTTTTCCATGATTGATTTTATTTTTCCCATGAATGATTCTGTGCTTTGCGGGCTTATGATACAAAAACAGCCTATGAGGAAGTTATTAATATTGTCAATCAAGTTTGCCAAGATATTTTGAGAATCGCTGTCCAATGTAAAAAAAAAAAAAAAAAAAAAGGGTGTTTAATAATGTAAGGAGAAGGGCAAAAAGAAAGCTGTCAGATTAAAGAAGGCACATGGTGGCCACCTGAGGCAGACCCCCAACTCACGACGAGCTCAACGGAGGACATTACATCCTCCACCCTCTCCATGATAAGCATTGAGGGCTCTGGTAGGGTTGAAGTTGGGATTACAGTTTAGGCAGAAATATTTTTCTTCTAAAACAGGGGAGAACGGCTCTCCTCCGTCTCCCTCCTTCTCCAACCAGCCATCAAGCGCTGATATAATAATTGCTTTCTCTTCCAAGGAAGAAGAGGAAGGAGAAGCGCTGAAATACTATTTATTTTTCTCCTGAATGATTTTGTGTATCTTTAATTTGACTGAATAAATTGTGGCAAGAAAACATGTATAAACAGGAGGCATATAAGCACATTTAAGGACAGAGCTGCGCAATAAGTTGGTCTCTTCTCTCCCGTGAACGTTGCTGCTCTCTCTGCTGATACAGCACAGGCAGTTTGGCCTCTCTCCCTCATAAGTCCTGGAATGTCTCCTCCCTGAGGTCAATGTGGCAGCAGTGGTGTAAGGCTATGTTGTGTGGCACAAAACATGCGAAAAAGAATGTACTGACACTGTGGATACCTGCTTCTGAGGCTTTGATGGCATGTGCACACATGTGCGCCTGTCACCAAATTACAGGGTGCGCTTAGTCTGTGCCGAGAATAGACCAGGTTGGAGCTGGTGAGCTTTCAGCGCACTTTCCGCACAGTTTTTCAAGGCACAGCCTGTCTACTAAATTGCCAAGTTGGACGAAATTGTCACTGTGCAGGGTGCGCAGAGTGTGCAAGGCTCCACCACCCTGCACCGCCCTCCGCTCGGCCAGGCAATTCGGGCCCAGTGTTTACAGCATAAGGAATTATCCCTCTGCCCCTCTTAATAGAAGCTCTACTAGCTTCCTAATGTAGCTGTCTTTTCCAGCTACAACAAGCAGTTACCTGTGTGACATCTATTGTTTTGTTGAGAGCCTATTAGCTCGTAATGGCAAGGCAGGTGCATAATGCAGCTGGATCATGGGTACTGAGGACATGAAAATGTGTGTCATGAATAGCTGTAACTGTGAGTATTTTCTGGCATTCATTAAAAATAAATATGTGTTTTCACCTGAGTTCAGACAAAATATATGCCCTTTGAAGTCACCGACAAAGTTGTAGTTAAATCTCTTGAGTCTTGCTTGAGAGTTCCCTTGATCACTGACTAAATGTAAGGAGGGCTTATAACACAACTTTTGTACCAACCCTGCCATTAAGCTGAAACTTCCCTCCTTTGAGGGGTTTAGGCCTAAATCTAAAAAAAAAAAACTGTTCAATTAATGTGACCCATTGTGTTCAGTCTAAACAAAACCAAAGCTCTCATGCACTTTAACTCCCACACAAAGTATTAACGATTACAAAAAAAGTGGTAATAAAGGTACTGAAAGGTAAGAGGAAGAGGCCTCACAGTAGGTGAGGTTATCATATGGTATTTTTGTTAAATATCTGGGACAATGACCTCTTAACCTCAAAGTGAATTACCCCCAATCATTTCACTCTTATGCAAGTTGTCCTGTTGATTCTTGTGTGTTTTCCATCCATATGTCTTACAAAATTGTACATAGTCTTCTGAAATTCTGCCAAATGCGTGTAAATTATGTGTATTCTTGTAAACCACTGTTGTGCAATTCTTTGGATTCATATAATGAAGCACAAGGGAGCTCAACAAAAGCAAAATAAGTAATTCTGCAAATTCAAGGCCCAAAACCAAACGATATGGGCTCTTAAGCTTAGAAGCAGAAATGGAGACTTTTGCATAGCTTGTTGTGAAAAAGTAGGGTCAAATCTTGTATGGAGAATTTGACACAGACTTTAGGTCTCGTGAATTGTCAAAAATAATCTCATTGAGGTGAGGGAACCGGACATGTCAAGATTCTATATCAGAATTTAAGTAGTCTTTACTGTACCATCCTATTTTACCGAAGCCAGATTTTAGAAAGGCCATGCACTTTAGGAGACTAGAGCTGGAAAAATGCAAGACACTACCTCATAATATGGGACACAGCTAAAGTGCTAAATAAGCAGAGCCAGCCTGTATAATGCAGGATACCTGGTCGTGATTTTTAAATGTACAAGTTGTGTAAAAGTGGTGGATCAAGGATATTAATGTTGCAGGAGAAAATAATTGATAATTTCTCCTAATCCATAATATCCAGGTTTGGAATAAAAAAAAAAAATAATAAAAAAAAAAGTAGATTCTGTTTTGACATATCCAGAATTCAACTGTGGTGTTTTGTAAATGAACATATGAAGCATGAAGTTATAACTGATTTATAGAAGCATGTCACAGCAGCACAGTCACTGAAATTGTTGATAAATCTTGATACCTGTCTGTCCACCTCTGTGCTTCCTCGTTTACTTTAAATATGATAACGGGGGAATGAGTGACATTCTGTCACAGCACAACAGCAGGAAGCCAAATCTCAAGATCTGATCTGATGGAGGATGTGCGAGTGTTGCTGAGAATGACAGCTAGTTTCTCATTTCCTTTCCTAACTGAGGGTTTTCACAATTATCCCAGCAACACCTCCCAACATATTGCACTTGGAATCCACACTGCATTGTGTCTACTGCAGGGGAGGTGTAAGTCCTGTAGGAATAAATGTATGAAGCAGATAATGAAAAATACCTGAACCTCTAATCTTAGGATTCTTTTAAAAAATGGTTATTGCTGATCTAAACTTCATTTTCACAAGATTTCTGGGACAGCCCAGATATTTATACATCTGCGAATGTAATTGGGACTATACTGTAAAACTATTGAACACAGTAATGTTAAGTGCATGCACCTTCAATAATCAGTAATTCTATATGATAAGTGCACCAGATTTACTTTGGTATAAACTGGAAGTCTGAACTTCAAAATGGCCCATAGAAGGTTCATAAAAAGACATCACAATTACACTGCAGTGTTGTCTCAAATATTATGAACTTTAAAATGTGTATTTCTCAAAAAATGTGGAAACTTGTTTATTATTTCTACCTTCTGCAAAATAAAACTGATTGTATATGATATTGTCTGAAGGTCTGATTAGTCATCTTTACAATGAGTTACAAGGTATAATGACTGTGCTGTGTCAATGTAAGCAGAGTGGCATTACCTGGTGTCAGTCCTGGTTCCATTTCCCAACATAGCTCCATTGGCCTTGGTTAAAGACAGACTGTGAAGTGAGCAGAGAGGAGGCAACAGGGAATTGGTTTTAATAAGAGGAAGAAATAATCAACCGATAAAACATGACCAACTTTCTTGAGGGGTATGAATTACTGTGCTACCATGATACTTATGTGTTCTCCATAATCTTTTTGAAGCTTTTCACATGGTATGTTTTGGGGCCGTATTTTGATGGCAAAAAAGTGTGTTATATATAAGTCTGTGGGCCACAGCATCTTAGAGTTAGGGTGCTCAATCACAGAAAATCCAGCTACAGAGCACAAAGTGGATGAAAGCTGTCCATTTGTTTACACATGGGTATGCATTGGGTGTGACCTGACTCAGACCAATCTGAGTATCAGTTCATGTTTTTATTAACATGATAGATGTCATAAAAAAAACATTTAAAAAATAAAATACCTAACACACACAAGGCAGTGATTAAAATAAAGATATTCAGATCTGTAGCAAAATAATAACAGTCAAAAGTAGCTGACAGCCATTAAAATTGTCATCCATGCTTTAAATAATATAAAAACATTCACATTTTAGATGCCTAAAGCCTCTAAATGCCTATTTTAGAAGCTTATTACTGGTACCTTTTTTTCCTTACTTTTTTATTTTTTACTTCTCTTTGCTTCATTTTTCATTTAAAAAACCTAAGCCCAAAGTCAAACATGGGCTGAATACTCAACATCCTTCCCTGTTGTATCCATCATTACCACAGCTTAACTGAAACTGAATTGCTTGACCTGGGTCATGTGGGCATCTTATCTTCTGTGACACCATGGAGATGCCTGATGTAGTGGTACAGCAACCCCTATCAGCTGATGTGAAGTAACAAAAACTTTTAAAAAATGGTGGGGTAAAAAGTTCAGTTATTTTGTCGCAGATATACAGAAGTGGAGTAGAAGTAAATCGTTTTCCCAAAAAAGTAATATACAACGCAACTCAATAACACTGCATCTCAAATTACGTTTGGAAGTACCTACTTTGTTACTGTCCACCACTGCATCTCAGTTTCTTTTGGCATTTTTCCTTTTCTACAATGCGTCAGCAGACACATGATGATAAAGTGGAAGGAACAGATGCTGTACTTGATGGAGTTAGAGACAAAGTTTTCGCAAAGAAGACTGTAAAAGGAGGACACTCAGGAACTTAGAGTGCAGACAATTGGGGTGACGAGGTGAAATATAACACATAGGGGTGTATGACCCCTATGTACCTGGACAAGGTACATAGGGGTCATACAGAAATACCACACATCTCTTCAACCACTTTAAAATTCCTCACAAAATATTTTCCCTGTCTCGTCTTTTGCATAGTCACCTCTCTTCCCTCCACCTATCAGTCAGCTAAATGAATTGAGATTCACTAGCAGGCCATTGCCTGTGTGTTGTCTTTTCAGGATCCCCTCTCTTGTGCAGATGTATGCTGTGTTTATAAAAACTGATTTTTAGAGCAGCAATTACAGTTTGGCTGCCTTCTTGAGTGTCATCTGTCTGGAAAACAATGTGAATGGTGGAGAAAGATGAGATAATGAATTTCTAACAGTGGTGCTTCATCTACAGCTGAAAAGTTTAATTCAGGAGAACAAAATTAACTGAATGCACACATTAAGTGTCTGTGTGGAGCTTGTATGTTTGTTACCCTTAGTACATTATTTTCCACTGCTTTGAAGCATTCTTTAAAATTTGTTTTTTCCTTTGCTGTTTAGCTTTGCTGTTTAGCCCCTATCTGAGCTTTGTATAGTTTTGCCATGGTAGCAAGGGTAAAGTGAAGGGTCACTTCTCTGACACCCTTTCTTTAGCAATTCAGAGTGAGGCCAATAAGGTAGTAATTCTGCTTATAGTAATTTTTGACAACTGTTGACAAAGTAAAACAAAACATTCCTTATCCAAAACTCAACAGTGGCTTGCAGGGAAGGGAATAGCTTGATTTTTGACTGAAGAAAGAGACAGAGGGATTGACCTCTTGCTGAGCTGATGATAAGACCAACCAATTAGAGATGCCCCAATCAGGCTTTCTGTGGCAGATCTAATATTTCTGTGATCTCTAATTACCTGTTATGTGTATCATTCATTACATTACTTTCAGTCATTTAGTCTGATTTTTTAATGTGGAATTTGGGCTGAGTAAAAAAGTATCTAAATCCTATCCCACAGGCTGAACAGTGTCAGTTGGAGTAGTCTGAAAAATCCAAGGCTAGTAAGTAATTGTTGAATCATGTCACTGGTGTAATTGTTTTATGTTGCTCAGAAACAAAGAAATTCAACCTCACTCAATATTATCTATTCGAGGACTCTAGCTAAAATCAGAATTTTCAGCTTTGAAAATTACAGTTGAACATATGAAGTACTTATTCATTAAATACTAATTTCTCCAAGCGAGCAGAAAAGCATTATGGTGTTACAAAATGAACTAAAACATATCACAGAACACATGTGTATGTTTGTGTAGCCTGGTTAGCATAGCTGATTATCTTTCATTCTGTAGGTCTCAGCAGGAATTTAACACAGACTTCAACACTGGACATAAAAAAACAACTAGAAAGACTGGAAAGAGCCGGCAGCAGAGTTGCACAGCAGCATATCTCACAGCAAGAAGGTTGTTAGTTTGAACTCTTTGTCAGTCAGGGCCTTTCTGTGTGGAGTTTGTATGTTCTCCCCATGCACGCATGGGTTCCCCCTTTGGTACTTTGTATTCCTTCCATGGAGCAAATAAAAATGCTTTTAGGGTTTATGAGTCACTCTGAATTGCCCTTGGGTGACTTTTCTGCGTCTCTAAGTGGCCCTATGATCAGCTGGGAACCAGTTCAGGGTGTACCCTGCCTTTCACCCAACGTCAGCTGGCTCCAAACCCCCATGACCCTGAGGACGAGTGGTACAGGTAAGGGATGGATGAAGAGTAAAACCACAGGTGATTGTATAATACATTAATCTGCAGACCATGCATTTTTGATAAATACCCTAGGCCCTCTCTCTAAAAGCTGTAGTGATTATCACATTCTTCAGAGACTAAAGTATTGCTAAAACCAACATGTTGCTAAGTAATACACCTGTCAGCAAGAAAACAGCAGCTTACAGCAGTGTTAGCTGATGGTGCTGTGTAAAAAAAAAAAAGCTTTGAGCACCAGGATGGTGTCAGTGGTGCTTGTTGTTGCATCATGTTTTCTCATGGGAGTCACTGTTACGTTGTTACTCTAACCTCAGTCAAAGAGAATAACCGAGCCTCAAGGCCAGTCACTCTGTAAACAAATGCCTCTCCCTATATGACACTGGATAACATGACCTAAATATCATAACACGTTTATTTTCTCTCTGTCTTTATCAGTGATAAAGGTAATACACTGGTTTGTTTTTTGCACACCTCTTTGCTTATCCTGTAATCACTTTACACTGTTTGTTGCTTCATTTCACATAAAATCCTTTAAATTAGTTAAAGAATGAGGCCCATGTCAAGCTATACGTATGTAGCTCGAGCCTTCATGCCGACTATTTCTGAACAGATTAGAGCTAATCTCTGTTGCTATGGCTAATGATCAGGCTAGTTAAATGTACCTCATACAAGCAAATTCTATCTTCAAATGAGGTAATGCCCCTTATCAGGTATCACTAGTGCATGGAGAAAGGGAGAGCGAGAGATATGAATAAGGGGGTGAATTAATGATCAATACTCCTGCTTGAATTCCTATAGTGCGCTTCATGAAAACATCATAAAATAGAGAAATCACAGCACATAGTAGTTTCCAAACTTCAAGGACAATCAAAGGCAACATTGACTGTCATCTCTGGTATTAGTGGCAACATGTAAGTTCTGACCTTTCTTGCATAACGTGGCTTAAAGCTATCACAGGAAACATTTGCAAGAGAAGCTTTCAACTGATCTGCCTTTGACATTTCCTTGTCCTCTTTAATCATTTCACTATTCTCATTATCTGCTCCTCAACTTCTCTTTTCCATTTCGAGATAACTTTCTCTAGGCATTTAACTCCCCTCTTTCCTTTTTCCTACCAATCTGTCCAACTTAAAAATGTCTTTCCTCTTTCTCACCCACTACTCGTTTGCACTTCAAAGTCCTCGGCACGCTTAGCCGTGAGCTTATTCTCATTTTGTAAATCAAGTGCTCTCAAGTGTTCCTGGCTCTGTTAGAGCCACAGAGACGCAGAACCCTAACACACTCCTGAGGCAGTGTACCTCTTAGATTCAGCAAACCATCTTAACCTGTGAACAACAGAGACATTTTCTTCACTGTTTTGACTTGAAGTTTTTTTTTTTTTTTTTTTTAACATCTTCCAATTGACTGACGGCTAACTTGCTGTTATACGTTTTATCAAAAACATGCAGGTGCAAGCTTATTCTAACTTGTTTTACAAGACATCAGCATTAACTTTGATGAGAGCAAAACTCCATTATTTGTTTACTGTGACAGAGTCTGGAGTTTTGTCGATATGCTGTTCAAAATGTTGTAATTTCCTGGAAATTTCAGTGGAACTAATGTCAATTTGAGTCACTTCTCCACAAAATAATAATTACACTTGATAATGCACCTGCTGTTTAGTTTCAAATCATTTTAGACCCAAAATCAATCTCATTTATTACCTGTTCCTGGGTAAACCTGTTGAGTTTTTAATATTACACAACATTAATTAATTCTCCCTGGATGCAACGGTTAGGTGCCTATTCGACCTCACGACAGACTAAAACAGCTTTGTCATTCAAAAAACCATAGGCCTACTATTGATTATTTTCAGTGGATTTAGGGGAGACTGGGGATGGTTGTAACAAGAGTTCTAACATCACAGTTTTCTACAATCAGGTATAAGATAGGGGTCACGTGATGATTTCCTTTTTTCCCTTTTTCCTCCATGATTACACACAGGGGCTGTCAAGTCTGGAGACTCCAAAGAGAAAATTATTTTAAACAATAAACAACTACATTGTGTTATGCTCTAAGACTTATTGTGATGAAACCGTTCTCTCTTGGGCAAATGTGTTGCATTTTCCTCTTCTAATTTCAGACAACTTTGCTTTAACGGCTTGCTAAGCATGGTTGATCGGGTTGGGGTGGGTTCTCAACAAAACAGAAAAAAAAGTTAAATTCTACAAAATTTCAGCAAAAATGCTGGTGCTGGCTGGTAACTTTAAAAAAAGATACTGGGAAAAGACCTATGGAAAGACCTAATAATAACAATTGAGAAGATTGGGCCTTTTGGATTTTTTTTTGTTGAATACTTTGGACTCTTGTTTGCGAAATACTTTATGCAGCCCAGCCTTGCCCATTTCAAGTGAAGTGGCTTGCCAGCCATTGGCTGTAGTTTGGACAACCCAGTCTAGCCCACAAGACAGATCTTCAGGCTGGTAAATATGTGAACCAGGTCTGCTCAGGACCCACTCTTCATGCACCACCATGTGGCTCCACACATGCTGCCTGCTATGGACAAAAACTTGTGTCATTCTTCTGTTCCCTCATTTAACTGCTGAATGTATCACATTTTCTTTTCTAAAAGTGTCAACACATTGACCTCTGATCTACATCCCCCCCAGACATTAATATCAACTAAAGAGAGATTCAAAATCACGTTAATTGTTTTTCATATCCAGATATTTGTGCAGCCAAGGCATTGAGGGGCTCTTGGTAAAGAGGTAAAGCTCAGGGATGGCCGCCATGTGTTTTGGATTCACAACGATACTTCTATGCACTGGAGTAAACACAGCAAACACATTAAACACTTGTAAGTTTAGATAATATTTGGATAAAGATTCATTAGTTGCACAGGAAAGTGATTTTTCTAACTTTATAACAACTTTAGTTTGGCTGAAATAGTCTCATTGATGAGTGCAAGAATTGGCTTTCGGCCACAGAGTGCTTCTGTTGTTAATGATCGCTCATAAAATGATATCAAAAACTGACATTTTGTTACAATAGTCAACTATTCATGGTAGTTAATTATTGCTGAGCATGTAGGTTAGAATTTACTGCAAGGACATTTGTATTTATTTATATTACACATCCATTACTGTAAGTCACATATCGGCATAGATTTGTAGGTCAAGCTGAAATTGGACAGGGTGAGAGGTCACATGCAAATGGCCAATAAGTTATATCCTCACCAGAAAATATAATGTTTGAGGTTAAACTTCATTGGTCAAACAATAAGGATGTTTTCAGCAACAGTTTTGGAATAACAGTCAATTTAAAAAGTACATCTAATAAGTCTGCAGACTTGTATTAAGAGTATGAATCATATTTTCAAATAAAATGATGTTCCCACCCACAGAGCTGATGTTTTGGCTGTAGTCATTCTCCCTGTAAACGGCCTCAGGCATCTGGTGTAGGTCATGTTCATTCTATTTGTTCTAGTTTAGCACCTAATGACTCTGAGACTTTTCTTTCAGATCCATAAACTGTCTCTCAATGAGATGTTTAATTGACAAATGATCTGCTGCTGTGCTTTGTGTTGTTGCCATGGTGACTCGGTAACTTTTGGCATAGTTGATACAATGAGTTGTTTTTGTATGTTTCCCTTTTTTCTCATGGCAAGCTAGTGTTATCTCACCCCAGTGAAGCATTACATTAGTCAAGGTGGGAAATGCTATGAGCCATCAGGGAAGCGTGAGGAGTGATAGTGCAACAGGAGCTGCTTTTCAAAGCCTATCAGCTAAACACACATGGTAGTTTGCATGCTTTACAAAACATGAATGTGAAGACACTTCAAATAGATTCAGTGCATTTGAAGTGTTATTGTAATTTTAGCTTGGGGGGGGGGGGGGGCATAAAGTTTTCATGGATAATGTGCTGAACAACAACTGCTTGGTTACATCTTTCAGATATGAAGATACTCTAGAATCACTTTGGGCTAAATATATTCAGGAAAATTAATGAACCTTGTTGAGGTCAAATTATCTCTTTCTTTTTGAAGGCTTTTGTCTTTAATTGGATGGGACAGCTGGATAGAAACAAGCATTGTGGGGAAAGAAAGGCTGGAAAAGACCAAGGCTGACTTTACATTAGGGCAACTGCCAAGGAGCCAATGGTATGAAGAGGGCCCAGGGTAATACTGTAAGTGGATAAACAGAAGATCAGGTTTGATACAACTATACTCAGTCCTGTCTTGTTAGTGTCAGTGTAACCTTTCAAATAGCCAACTACTGTGTTTACATTATGTTTAATGTCAGTGAGTAATTTTTGTGAGGCTAAGTCATATATTGCAGTGTTAACATTAATTCAAGACAGATTTAACTTCCTCGTTTCCTGGTTATATGCACGCCCCCAAACACAGCCACGCACATGGCGGATGCTCCAGAGCCAAAGTTGCCAGGTCTGCCTGTTATAAGCAACGGTCTTATCCTGATTAGATACTTAGCTCAGTGATATTGAAATGTAATGTAGACGAAAATTAACACACTTTGTGTAGACTTCTCTTTTTAAAAAGTAGTATATCACATTAGGAAAGGAAATAGCTGGAGGCTGCTCATTTTAGGCCTGTTCTATTGACCAGGTTGCTTATTTCAGAAGCAAAATGTGGAAACAATGGGCAGGAGCTCTTATTCCACAGGGTATGTGACATTTTGTAAAATAAAGAGCACAAAAAACTGTTATGTTCTCTGTTGTATAACTTTTTGTAGGCCTTCACATTTAGGAACAGATATGGGGTTCTGTCCATGATCAAGCAATGTAAAAGTAGCGGAAAAGTAACGAGTAACTTGAAAGTTACTTTTCACAGAGGGTAACTAAGTAAAGTAACAAGTTACTTTTTTCAGAAGTACCAAGTAACGAGCAAACACTACTTTTTAAAAGTAGCTTTCCCAACACTGTTTACCACCCCATTACTCCTTAATTTGTGCTAACGTTAGCTTAGAAAGTAGGCTAAGTTGTGGCTGTCCCACTGTCCCACTCACATGCGTTAGCCTGTGATGTTTTGAGGAAACAAGATCGCTGTTATTTTTGATAAACAGCTTGAATTGATGTTTTAAGTGTGTTCAGGACTGTACATGGAGCATGGCTGGCTCGAGTTACACTGAAGAACTATCATGAATTCATATATGTAAGCTGCTGTGCCCTGGCCATGGAAAGGATGCAGCTGTGCTTTATTCATCGGCTTTTTGGACCAAAACATGTTACTAAGGTTTCATGAAGACATCGAGGATCCATGTTAAACTACAGAAAATGAGCAAAATATGGGACCACTAGGATAAGGTAGATAATTAAATATTTGGTATTTTGATTAGAAGGCAGAAGTTGAAAAATCTGAGCAAAAAATTACAAAAAATAAGAATCTGTTATGTTTTTATGGCAGTTTTTGGAAGAGGATATTCTTGTCCTATGATTATCCTATCTCAGCTGTCACTGGGCGAGAGGCGGGATGCACCCTGAACCAGTCGCCAATCGATTGCAGGGACACAAAAAGAGACAGACAACCATTCACGCACACACTCAAACCTAGGGCAATTTAGAGTCACCAACTAACCTAATGAGCATGTTTTTGGTCTATGGGAGGAAGCCAGGTTGCCCGGAGAGAACCCACACGTGCACAGGTTGCTTTTTGTATGTATATTTAAACTTGATCATTGAAGAGAACCCATCCCTCCATCATTTATTATATTCAAAATAACCCATTTATGTTTTTTTTCATAATAACAACCGTGACATCATTTATTCAAATGTGCATTTAAAGGGTTAAAATAAAACAGATAATTGACTAGAGCAAAAAAGAGAAAAGTATCAAAAGTTTAATCTGTCATAGTTTTATAGCACACTGTCAGATAAAAGGATACGCCTGAGGTCTATTTTTGTTCTTTAAGGTACAACTGATGGTGGTGCATCTCAAAGTTCCCTCGTTGATCCACATCGTTCTCACATGTACCTTTTAAAAGGGTACATATAGGTTATTTAACGTTCAAAGGTCCCTTTCTGTACCATTTTTTTTAATAAATGGGGGTATCTGACCAACTCTATTGGGCGACAGTAAGATTTGAGCTTCAGGAAAACATCTGGAAACTCAAGTTTGTGCTTGCTCTTTTTTGTTAAGATTAGGTTGCAAGACTAAAAAAATAAAAATGTATATAGGTGCAACTCAGAGATGAATAAAACAATTAAATAAATTATTAAAAGCCTCACAAATTTATAATTTTGTGTATTGTGTGTACATCATCATCGGGATGTTTTGTATAGTACTTATTGTCCAATAAAAAACTGAAAATAAAAAACTATGAACCAGAGAATTAACACATGCACATTGATTTAAAAATACATGCACAGCTTCTTTGTCTCCCTACTTTCCTGACTTGGCTCAAAAAGCTGAAGGTGGCACTTTCTACTGAGGAGCTGCTCCAAAAGCTAGTGGATTTGGGAATAGTACTTAAGACAAGGCATTAGGCCTGTGCTCAAAATATCGACATGCACTTCTTGGTGATACGTGCATCGATACTACCGATTCTACAGAATCGATATGGCCTCCATGTTTTGACAGTAAACCTTGGGTAATATTAAGAATGGAAAAGTTCAAAATAGAAGCCAAGCTTCATGATGAAACACATGTTCCAAGTTTAAACTTAGGTCTACCATCTTTGGGGACCTGAACTAAAGTTCTTAAGTTAAAGAGTTATTTAAATCTCATGCTTGTTCATTTTCTTCTTGTAATAAAAACAACAGTTGCTGAGAATTCTGTGAAAAGCGCAGTCAGTGTTCACAATTTATGTGTATCAGGATATGTATCGTGTCGTGGCCTTAGTATCAGGATACATATCGTATCATGTGGTTGCTGGAAATACCCAGCCCTACAACGCATTTGGATTGTACCGCCATTTCCTCCTAAGCTGCCGAAGCTGAATGCCACAGAAAGTTAACATACTTAACCTTCTGCGTTCCGGTTAAAAGACAAAGTGAGACTTTAAAATATTCTAAAACAATTTTCAGATGTGTTTGTTGTTGATTTTTTTCAATATTAACTTGAGCAATACCCATTTTGACAAGTACAGAGTATCTTTGTTTTCTCTGGCCTTTTGGTCCTAATATATTTTAATGGCAAACCCTGTATTTGACTGCATTGTTGTAACGATACAGTTTTTCAAATGTAGAAAAAGTCGCTCTGTTCTGATCTTGTTAGCCCAGTAGTTGACAGTAAAGACTTTAATAGGATTTTTTCCCTCAACCAAAAAGAAAAAACAGAAAATAGCTAAAGTGCATCAGTGGTCAAATCTGTCTTTTTAACCAAGGTGTTTTTTTTTTTTATTACAACACCTGCATATGTTGATATCACAGTGTGGGATTGTGTTGTGAAAGGTAATAATGCTCTTAAACCATAGGTCGTAGGAAGGTACAAGTCAGAAGAAACACTCTTGAGATCCACTCATGACCAACACTGATGACACCCAAAAAGAAGGGGTCTCTTGGATAGGAACATTTGCTTACCATGCTGAAGCTACTAGAATGTTTCAAGGATGGCCTACAAATGCATCATCCCTGCACCACACTTTTCTATAGAGTTGAAAGGCACACCAAATATGTGTAGGTTTGTTTCTATTTTGAGATTTGAAAACATAGTCACCCGTGTCTCCTACAAAAGTCAAACCACAATCTTGAAAATAGATAAATAGTCAATAAAGTTGAACTTGTCACAGATTTCTCCTCCTTCGCTTGGTAATGTGTCTTTACTTGGAAAGCAGTGCACAAGAGCGAGTGTGGGAGGGCCTCCCTCATGTTTGCTGTTAGTTGCCAGTGCTTTTGGATTTATCATGACTATAGATAGTCTGCTCAAATATATCCATAACCCCAATACTCCTTCACTCTTTAACCTAGTTTAATCTGACATTATAATGTTTGATCATCATAGTGTTGAATCTTAAATTTGCAGGGACATCAACAGAGTTTATCATGTACACTTATTTTTTTATACTCTCAGTTTTACAGAATTGCAGTACATAAGAAGACTAGTAGCAATTTCATGTGAAGAATAAAGGCTTGAATAAAGTAAATAATTAATTAAAGCATTTTAATTGTGAAGTTAATCATTTCAATCACTCTGCAGCTTGTTCTTTATATTGAAGTTTGAAGGGTCCTCATGGACATCAAACACTTTGCTTCAGCAGCTGAAGTGCAGACCAGCTAGCCTTCTCAGCTCTTTTCAAACACAGCATTGCGGAGGTGGCCTTCAAGGCAACAACAGCAATAGAAAGTATCTGAACTTGAATATGTTAGCCTCTGACTAATGATATGAAAAGATCTTCAAAGATAAACGGATCAGAAAAAAAGGATGCATGTTCCTGTAAATCCCTCCTGTGGTAAACTGATGATCTGTGGACAATCACACAATCTGACTGATGATCTCGAGTTCGCGTTGAAACTCTTTGAAGCTTTTAAGTTACAGTGAGGATCATCAGAGTAAATTAGCCTTCATTTGGTCCCTCTGTCTGATCTTTGTCATCCCTTCCTCTTTATAAATCCTCAGAGACCTACTCTTTTCATCACCATCAGCGTTTGATCTGAGCCTTTGAGCTGTGGTCTCTACTGCACAGACAGAATCAACTCATTGTTTCTAAATGTTATTGTGCTGCCTGTTTGCTACTGATATTTCTGTTATTGTCTGTGTAATTATCAATCCTTTCTAAATAGCTCCCTGTGCTGTCTTTTATCACAGAAGCTCTTTGGATTTAGCAGAGAACAGCCCCAGGCGGAATGAAATGTAACACTTCCTCATGCTTCCTGCCTTCCTGTCACTACAGACAAGACCTGGTCTGCATATTAAACCCAGAGCTGTTCCACTACTTGGCCTAGTCTGCTGCTTATCAATGTACCACTGGCAGGGCTTGTGTCTGTCACTGTGATCTTTTAGTGATTAATCTGCCCTCATGGCACCTTCAAAGAGAGTCAGATCCAGAGCTGGCCTGTAGGTCATCATGTTCATTTAACACCCACCCTGACCATGGCAAAAAGAGATGATCTTTATTTTCTTTTCTGAGCTGTATTTATTGGGGACATCATTACAGAAACTTGTTGGATTAATTATTCAAAACCTAGAAAATTGTGTGATTTATGTCTTAAAAAATATTGGCTTGACATAGACTTAAAAGAAATTTTCAAAATGTATTTGATATACATTTACTTTGCTGTCTGATTCTTAAGATGTAACCTGACACACCAGAGAGACTGTTCAATGTATTTCACAGGTCCAACTAGGTAGCACAACATAACGTGTGTTTGAGTATATGCAGAATCTTCAAAAGCATATCCAGCAGGTGATTGGACGATAGTTCCACCAGTTGCGTTCATTACAGACTACAGTGATCAATCAATCCAAAATTAAAGCCACTGCAGGCTACACACAGGAGTCCAAGTTATGATGCACACTTGCTACTTAAGCGCACCGAAAACCTTAACATTATTCAACTTTATCAAACAGTAACCCGAATATACGTCAAATTCCATCAAAAAACGTGATCAAGAAAAAATGTTCTCCCTGTGCTCACCCCACTATTCAGTGCATAGACAAAACCCACCTACAAGCAAAAGCACCTCCATAATTGATATGTTTGTTTCCTTCATTCCGGCCCCTAATTATGCCGGAGACTAATTACAAATCTATTAACTGTGTGGTGGATGGATATGCAATGTTAATACGATCAATATTTTATGCAATAATCTCACAAAGCAACTCAGATATGCAAAAATCTTTCATTTGTCCATGGTAAAATGCAAAAACATGTCTACATCTACGCTCGCTGTAAGTCCTCACAGCACTTCAGGCTCCTGGAGATGGCACACTTTGGTGATTGGTCTGCCCAAATAACTAGGCCTTGACATCACGCAAACCTGGTGGACATGTCCTCTTCTATCAGAAATCACTTCAATGATCTTAACAGTCAGTCACGTGTTACGAGGCGCAGAGTCATCCACAATGACAACCAGATCTCCAGACACGAAGTTCCGCCTGGCACCCTGCCACTTTTGGCACCCCTGAAGCCCGGCAGGTACCCTTTGACCCAGTGCTTTCAGAACAGGTTGGAAATGTACTGCACTTGTTTCCACCTACAATTAACATACATGTCCTCCTTCTGAAATACACCTGGTGCCAACGATGGACTTGACAAGCAATAGATGGTTAGGAGTAAGTGCTTCCAAGGCATTGGGATCACTTGATCCTTTGTTATGGAATGGCTATTTACAATTGCCTCAGACTTACAAAGAACAGTGTGCAGGCTCCCATCACCAAGACTTTGTGTTCTGAGAACAGAATTTAACACCTTTCTCACTGACCTTATCAAGTGCTTCCAAACAACCTCGAAGTGTTATCCGAAGGATTAAAAACCCACTGGATCTCCTTCTGAAGGAGCATGAGTATCTGACTATGATGCCATTTTCTTATTGCCTCCCTCAGTTTGCGTTCAGCCCCAACAAAGTTAGTTCCATAATCTGAATGATTCTCAAACACCTGACCTCTTCTGGCTGCAAATCTTCTGGCGGTGTTGATAAAGGAATCAGTATCTAAAGAAGACATTAAATCAGTACTTCTAAAATAGTGGGGCTTGTCCACCTGGGGGGGCATGGTGAGGCGTCGGGGGGGCGGCAGAGACAGGGTGGAGACTTTGAGTTTGAGCATCTTTAATCATGCTGAAATTAATCATGCATGAAAAATTTTCAGGGGAGGAGGGGGCATGAGAGTAAATAATTAAGAACACTAATAATTAACTCATGGTGTATGGTTCTCACAACTAAGAATGTGAAAATAACACCTTACCTACCACCATACAACACATTTTGATGTTATCCACTTCCAGCACCTGGAATCCAGCAGGTCCAGTCGGTGTGGTTGCGTCCACCATGCCCTGTACTTTGATGTATATGACACAAGATAAGATCAGCAGTGTGTAGATCCTGGGCCAATATTGCAGGATGCTTTTCTTCAGCTGGCATAACTGCTTTATTAAATATACCTCCAAGTCTCAAAAAGCCTTCCTCAAGCACAGGATTGAGCCTGTACAATTGGCTAGTTCTCTTCACTCTTTCGTTTTGTTCTTTTTTTTTATTAGGCTTTAACAAAAACTCTTGTCCTGCACCCTGTCACCTGTCTTAAGGAAAGATTCAACTTTGGTGTTGTTGTTACACTTATACACCAGCAGATGGCGCTGGAGGCAATGAGAGGACACAGTAGCATGTAGCTACAAAAAGGTTGGAAGAAGAAGAATAAACGTTGATAAGTGAAGTACATTGCTCGTCTCTCCGGCTATTTATTTTATTTTACAAGTACGATACAACATTTGGCACCCCGCATGACAAATTTGCAGGATTACTGAATGATTTCATATACCTCCACTGAGATGAGATGGATGAGGCAAGTATCTCAGAGACTCAATTTGATACAAAACTTTCACACTTGGAAGTTTTGTTTTTGAGTACTGAAGTAGCCCACTATCAATCCAAAGAAAAGAGTCCTGCAGTTGCATTCTCCATTCTTTGCTCCCCATTTTATCCATTCTTCTAGCAACCACTGCAGCTGTTAACTCCAAGTAAGGAACAGTGATGTGCCTTACCCATCACAAAGGCACAGCAAACCTGGACATGGATGTTTCGTTGCAACAGATATGACACTGTTCCATAACCTTCCTCGCTTGCATCCACAAAATGTTGTAACTGAGATGAAACAACTTCTCCAAAATTTGGAGGTTTCAAACACCTGTTTACCTTAAATTCTCCAAGCAGATATAGTTCCTGCAACCAGGCTGTCCCCTTGTGCAGCAGTAGCTGGTAATGCATCATCCCAACCCTGAATTGAACTCTGGACGATTTGGAGGATTTTTGCATGTAGAACAACAGATGCCTAAAAGCCCAAAGGATCATAGATAGAGCTAATGGTAGACGAGATCCCTCTCTTAGTCAGAGGCCTGTTCTTAATGGAACTCTGAATTTAAAGGAATCTGACTGGATAAGCCAAAGCATCACCAACACTCTCTCCACTGGTAAAGTGTTCTTGTCTAGATCTAGATCTAGATCCTAAATCTCTTTTCATCTCTCCTCTGGAGGTTTAGCTGCAAGCACAGCACGTCTGTTACTAGCCCACTTACAAAAAATGAAAACCTCCCTTGGAACACAAAGCACAGTGATCATAACACAGCCACTGCCTCCTCTTCAGAACAATCTGAGACAAGGCAGTCATCTACTCAAAAATGGTGCAAGACAGTGTCAATGACCTTGTTATTAAAATGTGTGATTATTGTTGTGTCTCTGATGGGTTCCATCAAGATATTGTAGGAGCTGATAGGAAAATACTCCCTCAAAATGGACAAAAACAGAACTTAAGGATGTCTGAAATGTTAAATTCCATGTATGCAATCCTTGTTCCAAAAAAAGAAAAAACTGTCAAGGAATAGTCCCTAAAAGATGTAAGTTGGACCCAAAGCTAAAGCCGGAGACAAAAAAACTAAGTTTACAGATTTTATTAACAAATTCAAACAACAAAAGAGGGAAGGGGTAAGGGGAGTCCAGTGGTTTGAGTGACAAAGGTGAGTATTTACAGACATGGCTGGATGGAGCCTCCAGGGGCCTATTCTACGAAGCAGGATTACTGCCTAGCGAGGTAACTTTGAGGGTAAGTTCCGGGTTTCATGTTCTACAAGACGGTTTCACTTCTTAGCGAGTCGAGTCTCCATGGCAACGTACGCTGAACGGCCAACCTGCTCCAGGGCAGGTTAGGTTCCAGATTGAACTCGCGGACTATAAAAACCCCACCCACTAACCAATGAGCTCTCTCGGCCAGCTCCTCTGCAGGAGTAAAATCTGGTAAGTAAATGGTATAATGACCATCAACTAATGTAGCAGACTTTGTGACAGACTTCACAAAGTGCTGATCTTCTGTTGATAAACTCAATTGTTCATCCTGAACACATTCTGGGAAATCAGCTTTCATCTGTTGCCCCCCCCCCCCCCCCCCACACAGTTTTTTTACCCTCTGCTTTCTTTCTGTTGGCTGGGGGGGGGGGGACGACTTAATATCTTCATTGTCTCTTATCAAACTGTACAAAAATAAATTAAATCTTCTTCAATTACCACTTTGAATGATGTTCTTGTATTTGTTGCGCACCTGTTCCCAGGTGCGTTTTGTGGTGGTGCTGAAATGAGACTCAGATTTAGAGTCACAACACAGTACATGACACTTGCTACAGGTAGTTGAAGGGAATGAAGAACTCTCATAGCTGTAACAAAATCTTCAACACTTCTGTTCCATGACAATATTTTATTGCCCGGCCTAAAATTGTGACAGGAATTCATGTATGGCTCATGTGGGCTACATATCACACAAAAAATGTAAGCACGATAGGAATGAACAAATGAATGAATTCATCTTGGAAATGAATTAGACATGTCTGGTGTATGTTACAGTAAGAGTGCATGTTGAACAGTGCTATTTCAGGATGATAATGGCACCAAAGATTTTTTGCGCGCTATATTTATGCATTGAGACTGCAGCAATTTTCTGCCAGCACTCCTTCCATGCTTTTGCAGCGGTGACGGTGTTGCTTTTGACGTTTATTATATGTTTTAATTCTTCATTCTCTGTCATGATCGTCTCCTGCTCCTCGTGTGTGAAGTATGCGGTCCTTCGCTCACCGGCCTGCTCTGACGCTCCAGACTGGTCCATGTTCACGATTGGTCAGATGCGGCGGGCTCCGCCTTATGTGCATGCACGCGCTCATAGCAAAGCTGGATCCACTTATGAGGTTAGCGTCGTCAAACCGTTTAGCGAGACTGCTGGCTACCGCGCTCAGTTCAGCGAGGTAGCTCCAAGGCTGTCTCGCTAGGCTGAACTTGCTTCGTAGAATAGGGCCCTGGAGATCACTGAGGAGAGAAGGAGCAAAAACCAGAGGTAAGTATCTAAGTCAGTTTGCAAAAGCACAAAAACACACCACAGAGATGATCATAAAGGGAGAGAAAAACGGCTGAGAGCCAAAAATGCTGAAAGTAGATGCAGCCAACAAACCACTTCAGGTGAGGCTAACTACCAGCAATGAGACGGTGACTCCTGGCAGCTTTAATAGTCTGTGTGATTGCTAGATCTCCTGTAGGTGCATGGTGAGGGAGCTGAGGTGAGGGAGGACACCACACCCACA
>JAZDUH010000098.1:49545000-49557500 GCA_036419115.1 Scarus forsteni
AGTAGGGGAAGACACTCTGCAAACTGGTCACAGGCAGGATTTGAACCTGGACCAGCAGAAGCAAGTACATGGGGGCCTGGTTGCTAACCACTCTGCCAAACCAGCACCCCAACAAAATGTTTTCAAGCCTCTAACTAATGAGAGGACTATCTAAACTCACCCTAGTCCCTAGAAAATTGACACTCAAGTCGTGTTAATAAGCATGCTCCACTTACTGGCTCAAAGCATTCCTTGATGATCCAGAGAATGAAAAGCTAACAAAACATAGATCAGCACTTGGAAACATACAGTTTCTGTTAACAACGTAGTGACTGATCCATCCAAAATTAAAGCTGCTGAAGGCTAAACACAGTTCAAGCAATGATACGTCTTGCTACTTTATCACACCAAAAACTTTGTTTACATGACACTGCATCTTAATATGAAACAACTTTATCGAACAGTAACCCAATGTCTAATTCTATCCAAATATGCACAGTCAACAGAAAATGTCCACACTGTGCTCACTCCACTCCAACTTCCAACAGAAGCACCCCACAGGTGCACAGGTGAAATAAATCAACTAATCGGCACCACAACATCAAAAAGTACACCCACTATTCAGTGCATAAACAAAACCCATCAACAACCAAAGGCATCTCCAAAACTTACGTTTGGTTCCTACATGGACCATCAGGTGATGTAGTGGGAGGGTACTACTGTATAAATCAATCAGTATAAAATAAAAACGCGAGCAACTTCATGGAACCCTTGCCAAAACATGTTGGAACTGAAGCATAAATATCCTTGCTATCAAGAACTGCTTGCAGTGTTGTTTCTTGTTTTTCATTAACAAAGAAATGTGGTCCAGATAAAACTGGTTATGAAGCTATTAGCATCAGTACTAATCTTTATGTGGGCAGTTGCTTCTGGCTATCATCTTGCTTCTTGCTCTCAAGGACGATTATTGGGCAGTGCTGCTTTGGGCTGCTTGCAATAGCAGATTAAGCTTGACAAGATGAATCTTTCTGACTACAGACATTGAATCAGGTAGATACAGCTGCTATGCAACATTACTTCAGATGTATTCATTAAAATGTACAATATTTGCATATAAGTTTGATGTACACAATTATGGACACAAACTTGGCTATATTTTGTCACACAACTAGAACACCCATTGATTCATAATATTTCCAAGGAAATCATTTTTAAGTGCTTTGGCTGCCATGAAAGTCTGCCAGCACAAGTGCAATTTAGGAAGGTAAATAAAAAATTTGGCTTTATCCTTTCATTAAAGGGAAAGTTCAGTATTTTTGAAGTAGGGTGTCCCTTTAAGAGCTGATCAATCTATGGTTTGGTTTTCAGGCAAAGCACATCCCTGGCACGAAACAGACATGCAGCAGAACAGGTTAGGTTTAGTAGCTCAGTGTGTTTTTGGTGTTGGCCATGATGGTGGGGCTGTAAAGATGTTGTGAAAAACATCAGTTGACAAGATTAATATTATTGCACAAGTATGACTCTGCTAGAGCATTGATAGCGTACTATTTGCAAACAGCATTTGTAGAAAAAATGCATATGCTCATCACTCGTTCATTCAAAGCACTGTTTTGCACTTATTTCTATCTCCACTTGGCCACATTATTACATCCACATCCATCTCTTAGCATCAGTATTAACAGAACCATTACAGGTTAACTGGTGTCTTAAATATGAAAGTCAAGGTGTAAACTAGAGTCTTACATCTGTAAGCACCTCTTACAACAGAACCACATCCTGCTGCCAAAGATTACTGGTACCCACTGGTTATGAAATCCAATGAATTTTGGTTTGACATATTGTATTTGAAATAGTAGCAGTAATTCAACTGAAAATGCAGGAACAATGTAGCAGTGTTACAGAGGTCTCCCTTCGAGATTTGCTTTTGTTTAAAACTTGCAGCTCTCCTTGGCATTAACAGAGCTTTTAATCATTACGGTTTACTCTCATGATGTAAAGCTTGTATTTAAACCAAAACAGACAGCTGTTTTGTGCTTAAGGCTTAAATACATCCTCTGCTATCTTTGTAAAAATGCATGGGACACACACTGGTAAACAAGCACCTTCATTATGTAAACAACAAGACATTATGCCAAGGATTTCCTGGACACAGTTCTGAATTAGATATAACACAATAGCTAATATTGATTCAGTGTGATGGTGCCTAATTGACCATTCATTAAACCCCCATGGGGGAAGAGAGTCTGTGTCCATCCTCCTTTTCTACTGTAACTTGGCCAGGCAAGATCTTTTGTTGCAGTGTTCCTTAATATTTCATTGATCCTTTTAGACACTTCTCCTTAGTAAAAGAAGAAAGCCACAGGTCCAAAAAGGGGTATGAGAATAAGTCAAAATTACAAGGTCTATAATATGCAAATTTCACTTTTTTTAAAGACAGAAAATCTGGCATCTCCACCTCAGAGAAAATGTTGCTCAGATAATAAGTTTGAAAACATTACACAAATTTTGTTCAGTGGGAGATGCTACCTTTCATAGATTAGAGATACTCATGGCCCAGAGTTGGTTCTAGTGGAAGGAAGGTATGCCAGTCAAGGTATGTCAGTGGTACCACTGTAAACTTTAGAGTATAGTGCTGGAAAGCAGACACATCAACTAAGAAGGGTGATTTCAGACACAGTCTTAAAAGATTTATACATAAACAGCCTACTCTGAACAGAACTGAATCAGAAGGGCTCTTGGGCATGCTCTGTCCAAAATGGGAGTTTTAGGCAAGAAAAAAAAAAATAAAAAAAGGGAAACTTAACTACTGTTGACATAGAAGTTCTTTGATTGCTAAGACAGTAAAACAAATATGAATGTGCATTTTGACATCGAAGGTGTTGTTTCCTTTTCACAAAATCAAAGTTTTGCAGTACATCTTCTCAAACACAATCACCACCACCAGGTCACAAGCACATCCAAAGAGCTGTTTCCTGCTGCTGTTGGAGACAGAGCTAAAACACTGTAGCTTTATATCTCTGATGTAATCGTCCTGCATGTAGTGACGCTGCTTTATAGTCACTTCTGCTTGCTACAAGGCTCCTCTAAACTCTTTCACTGATGTTGTTAATGTTTTTTTCACTCATATCAATAAAGTTAAGACATAAATTCTGATCAAAGTATAAACTCTCCTGCATCATCCACTACATCATAGAGCTAGACTGCTTAAACGGCCTCGGCCCATTGTGTCGCAGGTATAAGACTTGAGCAGCTTTAAACAGGAGAAGCTCCTCTCCAGAACAACTGAATGTAAAACTTAGAAGATGCTCTGGTGGAGGGTTATACTTCAAGATCGCTGATTGGCTCATTTCACTGTCAATCAAAAAGGGATTTGGCCTCAGACAGATCATCCAATCACCATGCAGAAGCCGAGCGTCCAGGCCAGCCCACTGCCTCATAGACCCCCAGAGACACTGAGCATCCGATGGGTGGGACATAGCCCAGCGTTTATCCAATGAGCGTCCAGTTTTCACAGTGCAACAACCCACTCTATGCTTCCCCATCGAAGTCAGAAGACGCTCAGCGTCCGACTGTGTTAAACTGTTGAGAAGCTGCCGGGATGAATGAGAAGGAAGTCGCGACAGTTATGTGTGATCAGTAGCTGATTCTGAACAAAAGATGAAGGTATTCTCGCGCATATTTAGTCAATGAAATGTACACACGTGTACGTATCCCCACTTTATTGGGTGACATTTTAGGGGAAGCTGAGCTTCCCTTGCAGTCTTAGAGCAATCGCCACTGCTGCTGAGAGACAAAACTGGGAACAACTATTTTCAGGGAATTACTAAGGCAACCAAACAAACATACTGGTAATATGAGGGTTGCATGTGTGAAAAGGGTTTTGCAAGCCAAGGAAGGTTTTTGGTTAAAAATAAATAAATAAAACTACTCACTGAACACAAAGACTGCCGATTTCACATTCTCTTTTGTCAATACAGAACAATACAGCAATATTTTTGTGTCAGTTCCATTTCCATTTTGGCACAGATTCGTGTGTGGAAGTAAACAAAGCCATGTGAGGTCACAGTTAGCAGATTTAGCTAATGAGATAAGCAGAAAGGACTGCATAAAGGGTGGAAATACCCCTATTAAGTTTGATTTTTGGACAAATTAACAACATCATCAACATGAAATGTAAATCAAAAACCTTTTTGTTATCCTTGCTGTCTAGCTTTTAACTCACAGCGATGGGTTTCTGCCATGTTTACCATCAGACTGTAAGCATTATGCTATAAAAGTTAAGGCATTTTGGTAATTTTTTATAAGGCAAATTATAAATTACTAATATTTCCACTGTGGTCATATTTTAGCGATCAAAGTAGAGGTGCAGTTTTGGATACATGCATGGTTTCTATTGATGAGATATTAATAAACACAACGGTTATATAATATACACAATGGCCCCTGTCTGTACAGAAATTCTTATACAGAATATGGTGCCAGCTGATCTGTATAACTGTGGGTAATGGATTGACTTTTGGCAAGAACCTTCCACGATCCTACTTTGAAAATTCCAATCTCCTTAACATTACCAGAACATCATATTTTCAATCAATTGTGAGAATGTTGAAGTAGAGTCATAAATCTACATAAATACTGAGAAGCCCAGTATTGGTCAAGTGGACGTAGCTCAGCAAAGGTTGTGTCATCCACACTTGCTCTTGCACTTGCTTGTGGTGTAGGTTTGTGATCTTAGAACACTTCATGTGTATTTCATTGCTCTGTTCCACCATAACTTTAGGATTTGTCATAATTGCATTTGTTTGCAAACAAGCAGTGATAAGCTAGCAACTTATACAAAAGTAGAATGTGTAAGCCAAGTAAATAGTTACTTATAACAACAACAACAACAATAATAATAATATTAATTATAACTTGTCATTACTGTTATCATTTTGGGCTGTTATTACCTGCAACCAGTGTTTTCTCTTTACGTTTTTCCCATCTATATTTGGTATCTTTTTTTCTGTTGCATCACTTCTATTTGCCTTCTGAAATATTTATGTAACTATGCAGTTCTACACCTGTAAGTTTTTGTATACATTTTTTATCAGGCATTCTGTTCTTTCATACTGGAAGATGAGGCATATTGAAGCCAACGTTAATTCAAGATTCCTATTTTTCACACTTTGTATGTCAAATGGGAAACAGGAACATGATAAAGCCTGTCTGTCATCCCCCTCTCACTCGGCATGGAGCATTTAAGGTGTATTCAGCGATGTGGGAGAAAAGGAGTGGAGCAGTTGTTGATAAACAAATTTAGACCCGCCTCCCCCTTCATACCTCACCCTGGCTCCACCCCCGAAAGCTGCTGGACGTGCATCATCATGGAAACGGCTGTAGAAACTGCGTAGCTGACCAACGTAGCTAAGGTAACCCTGACTCGTCAGACAATAGTAGCCACAACTTGACTGTCATTCCTGATAACATCACAACAGTACATTCTGGCAGATTAGACAATAAGATGAATGCCCGACAGCTGTTACTGTTATGTGTAGCACCACAAAAAGCAACACCAGTGTTGACACGAGTCTTCGCTCTTTCATGGTCATAGCCCTTCTTTTTCACTTTTAACTCCTCTGACCTTTTTCTTTTGGGCTGTTTTTCAGCCATTGCTACTGACCTCTTGTATCTCTCTCTTACGCCCCCTGGATGTGGGCGGGTGTACCCTGTCTTGGTGACTCGGCCCAAGCTACAGTATTTACCTGCTGAAATTCGGAGCCAAGGCTGTGTATTGAAACCGGACTTTTTTTCCAACATGCTGTCAGTGGTGACATCTTGTGGATGGAGAGAAGAAATACGGTGATTTGGACAAATTGTGCATTAGATTAGAAGATAAGAAGATCGCTGACTACACCTTTAACTGCTAAGGTTCAACACATGAGCACTTCAAACCTGTGAGCAGGTGATTTGACCACGGAAAACTGAGGAGTGGCTAGTTTGGCCTCAGTCTCTATTTTCTGTCACTTGCACATGCTGTTCTTGCTCCAGACCCCTCTGCAGACCTGGAGCACTTCTGTAGTTGTGCTTAGTTACCTGCTCTTCCAGGTGTTTTCTGGGTTTTAATTGTTTTGAGCTTTTTTTGTATTTTTAACTTGCAATGCAGGCGGCATGGTGGCGCAGCAGGTGGTGCATGTGCCTCACAGCAAGAAGGTCCCCGGTTCGATCCCCCGGCCGGACAGGGACCTTTCGTGTGAAGTTTGCATGTTTTCTCCGGGCACTCCGGGTTCCTCCCACAGACCAAAAACATGCTCATTAGGTTGACTGGTGACTCTAAATTGCCCTGAGGTATGACTGTGAGCATGAATGATTGTTTCTCTGTGTGGCCCTACAATCAATTGGCGATTGGGTATAGACGAATGAATGAACTTGCAGTGCATTTTGCAGGTGCATCGAGCCATTGCAGGCCGTTTGCTATCATCAACCACCGCAGGACTGTAACATCAAAAGAGCTGAGCAACTGAAAAGCTGTTTGTCTCAGAGAGCAGCAACACTACCACAAAGCTACTGAAAAATGTAATTAAGCTATCAAGGGTGCCATTCGTAGTGATGTTGCTGCAAACAAAATAGCTCTTTCTGCCTAACAAGGACGTGATGGATACAGTGGTGTTAACATGTTTATGCTTCCTTCAGTAGTTAAAATCCAAAAGGCTGTGAATATTACACAACAACTAAGTATTACATTATATCGAGGATAAAAAAGGGTGAAATGATGGTGTTTGTGTGTATGTTGGCAACACTTTCCCCCTCTCTGCCTGCTGTGTAGATAATGCACACAAAAAGAACAAATGTGGGTTCAAAGACACACCTGGCACCACACACTGGGAACCTTTACATTTCCATTACCGTATGTAGTATGTTTAGTGTTTACCAAGT
Source organism: Scarus forsteni (assembly GCA_036419115.1). NCBI lineage: Eukaryota > Metazoa > Chordata > Actinopteri > Labriformes > Labridae > Scarus > Scarus forsteni. The sequence continues at coordinate 49,551,895 of JAZDUH010000098.1, forward strand.
TGGAGTCAGCGCACACGCCTCAATGCTCTCTGGGTATTATTCTGCTCTTGAAGAAGAAAGCACATTGCCTGTACATATTACATTGTCTTTTATTGTATGTGAACAGCTGTCAGTAAGTTAGGCTCACAGGAAATATAACCCAACATGAAGTTACCTAGCTTATTTATCAGGCAGCCCGTCAGGAAGCTGTCATTATTCTGCTCCAGCCTGCCTGTACAAATACCCTGATCCTGCTGTAATGATTCTCCTCTAACACTATCTATTTTGCATCTCTGTGAAATAAATAGTACATGAGCAGGTCTGTTGGCAGGTGTGAGAGAACAGGCTCCCTGCTGAATTTGTAGCCATTCTCAATAAAGACGCAAAACACAAGGTGGATATTGTAGAATTGTGGATGCGATCTGGGGTCACGGTATCAGTGGATCTACCCTCCTCTCTTGATCTTTCTCTTGTGTTGGTTCTCTCAGTGCTTGTTGCCCAGTCGCCTCCAAGTGGACAGGTATGGCAAATGCACCTGGTAAGATGAGCAAAAAAGAGAGAATATTGAAAGAGAGCTGACAATACTCTCTTTTCTTTAACAGTTTTATAAGTCAAGTTGTTTTTCCTTATCATCTCCTGATATTAAACTCCCATCATTTGATACTCTGAGCTAAGAGGCTCCATCTAACAGAGATGTTTGTGCTGTCAGTCAGTTCTGAAAAAGATACTCTGACAGCAGGGTCCTGAATGATAATCGCTGTTACACTTACATGTCAATAGCATTAGGAGGACAGCATTTCAGGTGGATGCACCACTGCTTCTTGTTTTTATGTGGTCATTTTAAATTTCCACAATTAAAAGCACACGCAATTTTCAGCAAATGTTTCATCAAATTTGCAATGATGCTAATAATGATATGAAAATAGTTTTATTAAAGAGTCACCAAGGTAATTAACCCTCTTTTCCCATCAGTCCCTTTATTTGGGACTTTTGTGTAGATTGGAGCTGTCTTTAAGATTTATTTTTAACAATTGATCTTCAGTTTTAAAAGTTCTCTCAAGGTCATTAAAAGTTAATCACACAATTTATTCTTTTGTTGTTTTTGTTTAATTTTGTGTTTGTTTAATGGTTGATTGTGTTTTGACAGCAGTTCTAGATCATTGTTATTATTATGTTATGATTATGTTATTATGATAAACGTCAGGGATTCCCTCACCGTTTCAGCTCTCGATCCAGATGAGAAGTTTTCTTTTTCCCGGAATCCAAACTTACAAGCATTGCATTATTCAATCTGAATCTTCGCTTATTCATTTGTCCTACAGTACAGTATGTAAAAGGTAGCCACCAGGGGGCTCTAAAGAAAGCAAAACAAATGCAAATGAATTAAGATGTAAAGGCCCAGTCACCCCCGCCTGCTACTTACTTATTGAGGACTCCATTCAGTAAAAGCATTTGCTCTGCCAGGTGTGTACACTAATTATTAATGTTCAAAAAAGGACTTCCTGCTTTGTGCCATGAATTCGTAGAATATATCTGAGCACCTTCACAGAAACCAGGAAGTCCACTTTCAGAGCATTTTGTACTTGCTATGAGAAATTAATTCTTGATACAGAAATATTGGTTTATGCTGCAGTAAATAGTCTTTGAGTCATGTTGTCGACCAGAGTCCTCAATTCCAAAAAAGACGCAACACTTAGGGCAGACAAAGGAGACATCATATCCCCATTCAACCTGTGGACACAAATTTAGGGAGGCCAGGAGATAGAGTTAAACACAGCCAGCAGGCAGAGATTAAAGGTGGTCTATCACAGGTAAACAGCACTAAATATATGAATGAGATACAGAGGCATAAAGGCAGCAGTACCAGGTCCAGCTTAAAAGTTGAGCAGAGGGGGTGCTGGTTTGGCCTAGTGGTTAGCACCCCATGTACATGCTTCTGCCGGGTTTGAATCCCGCCTGTGACCAGATTGCAGAGTGTCTTCCCCTGCTCTCTCTCCCCCTTTCACAAGCCTATCCACTGTCTCTCTCCTGTCAATAAAGGTACAAAATGCCCAAAAAATATACATTAAAAAAAAAAGTTGAGCAGACGCCTATATCACAAAGCGCTGTCAACTTATCCCTGGTAACTCACATCTATCCAGGATTGAGTAACCGCAACAATGGCACTCAGGATAATCGATAGCACAACGCAAGTTATCAACAACCCAGGATTGTCTCATCAAGAGCCACGAACGCGCACGTATAAGGGGAGGGGTCAGAGGCAGCCGAAACACACTGAGAAGCAAACACACTGACAGAGTTCCATATTTCACATGCGAAGAACGGCGTCTGATAAAGTTAAAATGTGAGGATGAAAAAGCCAGTAGGCTATAATGGAGAAAGGAAACACCGTAGCAGCTGTCAATCATAGACAAAATGTGTGGTGGACTGTGAAAATGCGCAAATTACTCACCAATGGCTAATTCTGACACTCATGAATCTCATGAAGCGTTATACTGTGAAAGTGTGTTGCATGTCTGACAATTATCATCCCATTCCCTCAGATGTTATCCCTCTGTAGTGAGGAGGTCGGGGGAGCAGATAAAAAATAAATACAAAAACATAACTGCGTCTGGTGGGTTGGTCTGTTTCATGTCATATCATACTGCATTTAAGATTTTTAACTCGTCGCCTCAATTAAATCATAAAAACACACCGATCTGAAGTCTGACCTAAATTTACAATTTAAAAATCAGCAAGAAAAAAAATTCCTCAAACACATGAATTAAGTGCAGGAGTGTAATGATGGACATGATGGAATAATGTGCTGTTTCGCATAAGAATTAGATCCCTTTTATTTGTCAAGCACTTTATGGTGCATTTGAATGTATGAAAGGTGCTATAGACGTGAAGTTTATAGAGCAGGGCGATGCAAAATGACAGCGGGACAGTCAGTTCACCGCTCCTGGAATACACGAGGAATAAACAGCTCCAAAATATCACCCAGGTAGATGATTCCGGGCCACGAGAACCAGTACGTGTTATGGCACGTTGCAAGGTTGATCTCGTGGGTCAAATCGATATTGTGACACTCCTTCTCATCTTCTCGTCTCAAGAGTTGTGCGCCTTCTTCTACCAGGTTCAGGAGAAGAGGGCAGGGCATTGATTTGGAGAAGCTGATTGGCTAGTGCAAGGGTCATTTTGCAGGATCAGATTCAACCTCCAACTTATCCTGCTCTGGATCAGGTTAGCCGTTCAGAGTAAGTCACCATGGTGATCTACTCTGATAAGAAATGAACTGGCTTCGTGCTATGGATAAATCAGGGTTAACCCTGAAGTTACCTCGCAAAGACATTAATCCTGCTTCGTGCTATAGGCCTCAGGCTTTCATGGATTACTGTTCTCATGAAAACAATAAACATTATGTTCCCATTATCTGGCCTGTGTCATCCATAAATGGAAATGAAAGCAATTGCTTTCCAAGGAAATATTTACCCAAATAGAATCAGTCAAGTCAGAAAAAAATAGTCAAATTTACAGTTTGTAGATCAAATCATCTGGTAGATATGAGGCAAATGTGTGTACTTCAGCCTGTGCTTGTGCAGCATGTTCAGCAGAGTGTAAAGAACTGAATTTCCCCATGAGGGACGTATAAAGGATGTAAAAAAAAAAAAAAAAAAAGTTCTACCTGTGTCTTTGACTCATTGAAAACTATCCTTAAGTAGAGGCTGAAGATTTAACCATAAGGCCCCCTAAAACCACATTTTTGTTTCCTCCTGTCGTCTGTCATGCGTTTACGTTTGTTAAATACTACGTAAAGAACTAATGTAATGACTCGAGGTTTTGAATTTTTGTGTTTGATGGAAGACAGTCAAAACTAACGACTCAAATGCAACACATAAAACGTAGTACCTTAAGTTACTCTCTATCCCACCATCAAAGATCTGCGTTTTTGTTTCTTTTTCATTAAATGTAGCAACTAACCTTCACACTGCGAACACTTTCTCTCAAGATGTCTGTCCAATTTGTAAAGCCAAGTTTTCTCCTCAAAATTGTTGAGCCTCTCTGCTTCATCCAAAGACTTCAGCGAAGATAAAGTTAATTGTTGTGACATTGTAATAACGTAATGTTGAACTAATAATTTTGTTTTTGAATCTTGGACACTGTAATCGGAAGTGTCTCCCAGATTCATGTATCGTCTCACTCCCACAAGCGAGCAGAGTCGTGTAATGATAAGAATGGGGATAGATAAGACCACTCCTTACTCTGTCATTTCAGGGTTTTTGGTCAGACAGTCAACAACCCATTTAGGACTCAAAGTTTGGGAAAGGGTGAATTTGAAAAAAAAAAATGTATTTAACTTTGAGATTTGTAGTGTAAATTAGCGATCACACAATTTGGCACTGCTGGTCATCCAGGCATGTGTAAACGCATGAGTACAAAATGACACAGTGATTTTAAATGATCCTGTTTTAATGTGTCAGAATTCAGACTTTTTACATGTTCACCTTTGGGTGACTTGGTATAAAAGTTTTGGAGGACATGCATAGACTGTTTTACAAAGTTTTACATCAAATTAATGCACTTGGAAGCTTTCATTTCCCCCAAATATAAATTAATAGCTGTTTAAAGAAAATATTTATTGAGACAAATATAAATAATTATTGTGGTCAATAGAATTCATCATCATTCTTGAGTATACATAAAAAAACTACGCCTCCTCCCCTTGGGCACCCTTAATAATAAAAGGATAAAGATTCTTTGTATCCCCTCTGCAGCTTTTAGTTTACAGAAGCTCTCAGTGTCTCACCCTTGCTCAGCAAACGAAGAGTAAGATGGAAACTCATAAAGCTTGTGGACTTACGGGGCACATGAGAAAACTGCCCTGCCTTGGTGCCTGTTGCCTAGCTACCGCCTACATCCATCCTGTATGAATTTTATTCTTTTTCATGCCTTTCTTTCAGTGCAGAGAGAGAAGGCTTGAATGAAGTTGATTACATCACATGTGTGCCTACATCTTGTACTGCACATGTCTTTGTGTTTTATTGGCTTTGTCCTTCTTTCTTCAGGTCCTCCCTCCCAGTGCTTTGTTGCATGCACACTGTGGCATGGGGCACCATAAACAGGTTTGTTTTTAAGGATATGCATGGTCGGTTTGACAAAATCTGGGTTTGATGCCTCTTGCAAAGATAGATTACATAAGTACTAAAATACAGCATCAAAGTCAAGACAGAGGAGTAAGTCTTCCTTCAATACAGCATTCTTACCCCTCACAGTCAGCTTCTTCTATCCTTTTAACTGAGTTTTCTTCGTAGACCTGTGTGTCAATGCCACTTTTTTCTCATCAGTGCTTTTTGAAAAAGTCATTTATGTGCCCGATTAACTTATCCCTGTGAAACATTTTGCTATTCATCAGCTGATGTGTCCTTCAAACTGCAAAGAACAGAGTAGAAAAAATGACAGAAAAGAACTGAGTCACACAGCGCGGTACACCAGCTGAAATGTTGACTATGTAAGGATGGAGGGGCAAACTCAGCTGCTGCCACATAATTGTATATGGATTGTAAAATAAAAGTCCTTTTAAACATTCAGCATGCTGTGCAATAAATATATTTAGCAAGTCCAATATTGTCTGTGTGTTTGTCAGA